>PVJL010000877.1:71363-328349 GCA_004026885.1 Lyroderma lyra
GGAGTGCAAACTGGTACAACCACTGTGGAAGGCAGTGTGGAGGGTCCTCAGAAAATTGGGAATGGAGCTACCATGTGACCCAGCAATCCCCCTTCTGGGGATCTACCCAAAGAACTTGAAAACCTTTGTCCGCAAAGACTTATGTACCCCAATGTTCATCGCAGCGCTGTTCACAGTGGCCAAAACATGGAAACAACCACAGTGCCCTGCGACAGATGACTGGATAAAGAAGCTGTGGTACATATACACAATGGAATATTACTCAGCTGTAAGAAAAGATGAAATATTGCCATTTGCAAAAACATGGATGGACCTGGAGATCATCATGCTTAGTGAAATAAGCCAGACAGAAAAAACCAAGAACTGCATGATTTCACTCATATGCGGAATATAAAACTGAAAGCAAAGAAAAAGAGAAATGAACAAACAAATAACCCATGGACACAATCAATAGTTTAATGTTTATTTGGGGACGAGTGGGTCAGGGAGGGGAGAAAGGGGAGGGGGTGGGAGAGGAGGGGGGAAGCTAAGTCACACTAGGTGGTGAACTTACTATACATCAAGTTGAAAGAGAAGTCACACTAGGTGGTGAACTTACTATACATCAAGTTGACAATGCACTGTAGAATTGTATGCCTGAAACTATGTAATCCTTGCTAACAGATGTCACCCCAGTAAGTCTAACAATTTTTTACAAAAGACTTTTAAGAGGACAAATCCTCAGTAATATGATGATACTCCTTGTTCCTCCAACTCCTGTCCCTGTTATGTACATTAAAGTATAAAAAGAGAGAGAGAGAGAGAGAGAGAAACCACTAAAATTACACCAATCTAAAATGTTCTGATTTCTAACTTTTCCTTAATGACAACAGCGATGCTTTTCTGGTCAACAACACGTGAACTTCTTTCCTCGGCTTTTTCTCCTTACGATCCTTCGGGCAGCCCTGCCTTACTCACTGCATATGGTAGGCGTATCTACTTAGTAATCACCTCCCAGGTTAAGTCTTCTGTGTTATCCGTCTGCCCAAATTTCCCTAACCCCCAAAATGGAAGATACCAGCCTTGAAAGAGAGGCCAGGTCTCAAATATATTTATTACTGGAAATAGGAGATTTCTAATACATGGGGCATAAGAAAATTGATACTTTATGTCTACAGTGTTCATAAAGAAGATTCTCTTTCTTTTCTCTTGAATGTTCCTTTTCCCCCTAGCTTTCTGTTGCTATCCTATTTAGTGGGGTTAAAAAAAAAAAGGGTTAACGTCATACAAACCTAGCAGGAATTCCCACAGGTAGAGCAGAACAGATGTTGAGAAGCTTCACTGTATAAGCAGCTGATGGAATCTGAACAAGGTTCAGAACACACAATGATGAAGACAATGGTCCAGGAAGTGGAACCTTAAGAATTCATGATACTTCATACCAATAGGAGGGGCCAGGTAGCATAGATAAGTTTTAGGACCTTATGATTTTGTCACAGGGTGGTAACCATGTAAATTGAGTCTGGGAGGCAATGGGCTGTCACTAAACTTGGTACTGTTGGCTTTAGTAATCTGCAGTATTTAGGATGAGACCACATGGCAGCCCAGTCTACCACCATCTTTGACAGACGACCCAGAGTTTATTAAGCATAATCGTAGTTGTCTCCTGGGATGTCACCATTAGAGCTTAGAAATGATCGATGAAATCTTTTAAGCATAATCTCTTTGGGTCTGCATTATACTTAAGAGTGTTTCTGTTTTCAGTCTAAACATCTTCCAGGGTAGGGGTAACATGAAAGAGTGAAAATAGGGCTTGGAAATTAGGCATGAGTCAAGAGCTTGAATTCAAGTTCAGCCACTACCAGTGAGATGTTCTTAACCTCTTAGAGGCAGTCACTTAACCTCTAAGCCTTGCTTTCCTTTTCAGTGAAATGGGACTTTTGTGATGATTAAAGTAGATAAAATGTACTCACATGAAAGCTTCTAGCACAGTGTTTAGCACAGAGTAAGAGCTCCTCCTACCTTTAGATAGTGGGTTTGAATGTAACAGTATTACTGCTAGTAAAAATGTGACACCATTCCCCTAGAGATGTAACAAAATGACTCCTTTCTCTAGATATCAATATCACGGGATTTGTTGGCCAAATTATAATCTCATCTTTTTTTTTACTGCATATTCTAATTTGTATATTATTCACATTAAATTATATTTTATTTTTTAGCCCCCCTCATCTTTTTTGATAGGACGTGAGCTTTGCCTGGTGTCTTTGCTTTTTGTTTCTTAAAAATCAGGCCCAGTCATGACTCTGTACCTTTGTGTAAGCTGTGTCCTTTGCCTAAAATGTTCTTCCCTCTAAAGTAAATGCCTAACTACACCTTTAAACTTACTGCCAGAAATGTATCACCTCTCAAAGGGTTTTTATAAACAGAGTTAGTATCTCCATTCTCTGTGCGTCTCTTGCACCTAGAGCATTATAATTATTTCCACATGTGTCTTTTTTTTTAAACAGAAGCCATTAGCTACATATGGCTTCTTACATTTAAATTAATTAAAATTAAATGTAAAATTCCATTCTTCAGTCACATTAACTACATTCTTAGAGCCCTAGCAGCTTGCATTGGACAACACAGAGAATATTTCCACCATTGCAGAAAATTCTTCTGGACAGTGCTTTCCAAATGGTAAACACTTCAAAGGTAGAAGGGCTTGATTTTTTAAAGTCTATGTATTTCTGCTTGGATTGACATACAGTAGGCACTTAGTATTTTTGAGAGTGACTTAAAAATCATAGAACAGACTCTCCTTGCTCAAGCTCGCTCCTACCTCTTTGGAGGGTACTTTCTCTTCAATAAACTATCTCTTTGTTTCACCACTGGGAAAAAAAAAAATCATAGAATAGCATCTCGATTTCTTATATGTCACCTTATTGCTTTCTCTAAGCCATAGTCTTCTATATTTTTATTAGTTTTCTTTTTTTTTTCTGATTACAAAGATAATACATATGTTCATTACAGAAAATTTGGAACAGCTGAAAAAAGAATGTGAAATAAATATATATATATATATATATTCCCACTACCCCAAAATATATTCCATTAACATTTTGGTGTAAGACTTTCTAGACTTTAATGTATCTAGAGATACAGTTTTTGTTTTTACAAAATTAAGATAACGCTGTTCATACACTTGTAATCTGCTTTTTTCTTCATTTATCTTGTTGTTATAGCTCTGTCCCATTGCCATGAAATCTATATTATCATTTTAATTGCTGCACATATTTGCATAGTGGAAATACACCACAATTTAATAAACATTTTACATTTGAATAGTTTCAAATATTTATTATAAATAGTTCTGCATTGTATATCTATATCTATCTATATTTATCTTTGTTCACATCTCTAATTTGGATTCTTAATGTAGGTTCCTAAAAATGGAATTACTATTTAAAGGAATTGCACATTTTTGAGAATTGGGTCCATTTTATCTGGACCAGTTTTTTTTGATGACTGCCTCAAGACACAGACATGGAGCTGGATATGAGATGTATCCAGTCTCTGAGCAGCGTGTGTCAGTGCTCTGTGATTTATTTTATTCCTCTCTCCAATGATGCCCAGCAATCTGTGAGTACTTCTGACTATAAAAAAGCCATGAAAACAAAAAGCCATTATATGTTTTTATAAAGGCTGAGCCAGCTTTCTCTTTAGTATAAAGAAATTTTCTTAATGGACAGAATATTACTTGGTAAATACAAATATTTGTAATTGTCAGTATGCATAATACCCAAATTTTACAACTATTAGGACCAAACAAATAAACCCATCTGTTTACACAGGATGTAATTAAACAGTTGTGAGAAATAATGCAAACATTTGCAAAATGCACAGGATTTGTGAACAATTCCTCTGCAGTAGAAATGCCTGATTCAGGGCTCTCTTTGGTTTCTGCAGATTATATGGATGATGACATGTTTTTCCAAGTCATTAACTTGGGCACAGCTTTGAGGCCAAATGAGAAGCTACATTCAAACCATTCTAGGAGTCTGGGTGATTGGTGGAGCTGACAAAGGAAAGACCCTCTGTCATTCAGCACTGTGGGAGCATTTGGGGAGTGTGATTGTGACGACTCATGGTTCAATGATTCCATTGTTTCAGGAAGGCCTGGTTTCACTGATACTGAGAGAAAAAGGTGGACTGTGCCTCCACCTACACTATTCAAGGTGACACTGGCAAAGGCATTTCCAAAGCTTTTTTCCCCTTTAGAACATTATTCTGTCATATTTGGCACGAAAGTGTTTTTTGTACTACATTACAGAAAAATATAAGCAAAAAGAAGAAAATGAACATCATGCCACCAGGACTCTTCGATTGCAAGAGACAAAAACCCAACTCAAAACTAGCTGAAGCTCAAGGTATCAAGTAATGTCTAAGTCAAGGTCAAATGAAGCAAACCTCAAGGTAGGCTGTATTCCAGGCTGCCCACAGCATCAGGACCCTCTCCCTGACTCTTGGACCCGGTTGGTCCACTTATCATATGTTTTCAGATTCTCATATCGCAGAAGTCATACCACCCAGAGTTCTGGGTTCCTATCCTCATAATTACCATCCAAGGGGAAAGAGCTACAGCTCTACTTCAGTTTGGGAAGTTTGGGGAAAGGACTGTAATAGGCCAGACCCTGAGACAAGACCTTTGATATTTGGGAGGAGGCCCCATCTGAATGAGCAAAGGAAATGAAATAGGGACAAGAGAGTAGTCAATAAAGAGACTGTTAATGAGTGTGTTACCACTGTGAGCAATTGGAGGTCAGGCCCACTGGGATCCCTCTCAGGCACCATGTGGATCACATATCAGAATTTTCCCACCCAGGGACAGGGAAGCTAGGAGGCAACTGGTTTACAGATTCCCATCCCTTATTGACTAAGGATTGTCCCTGAGGCTGTTAATCCCCAGCTCTTGTGGGGGCTCTGCATTTGGGCTGAGCAAATTTCCATAGTGCTGGATAAAGTTCTTAGGAAAGAAACAAGAACCCTGGGTGCTTGAGGTGGGAAGCTGTCAGTGTAACAGAAATTGTCCAACACAACCACCAGTAAACTCAGACATGGGACAAAGCAATGTGGGGTGGGGCATCTACAGCAGCTGCTAAACTCAGCTTAGTTTGTTCCCAGCTCCTTAGACTAACCACATAGTACCTTGATTAGTCCAGGCTTGGTCATATGTCCATCTCTTAGGCATGATGGGGCAGCATGCTATGAATGGAAGCCTCATGAAAACCACTTGAGGAAGGGGAAGCAATTTCCCAAAGAAAAGATGGGGTAGTAAATTACAGTTAGTAGAGTAAGTGCAGGAGGGATGACAAACAGATAAAATAGTAATAGAGATATTCACTTTCAAACTTTAATCATATCACAGGGTTATAACCACTGAATGTTTTGGTAAATATCCTTCCATATGATATCTATTTATGTATTTTTCCTTTTAAACTGTGATTATACCATCTATATATTTTATACCTTCATTTTTTACTTAATATTTACTAAATGCTTCAACATGTAGTAGACATTGCTTTACAAGGTACAGTCATACCTTGGTACTCGACCGCTTTGAAACTCATCAGATTTGGTACCTGGTGCATTTTGATGTGAAAATTTTGTCCCAGTACTTGTTGCTTGTTTGGTACTTGTGCCTCCCAGAAAAGTTAATGATGAGTACTGCTGCATTATTCCTTCTGGGAAAAATGTGTTGGGTACTCATTATTTTTGGTACTTATCACACCTCCCAGAAACAATTATCAATGAGTACCACAGTATCCCTGTATATGTCACAGAAATATATAAAGTATATTAGTCAATATGTTTTTAATTTTGTGTGTATTAGATGATTTTCATTAAAAATGGACTGGGAAGGTGGATATATGAAATCCCTAGTATTGCCTTTGCCCAGAGAAAAAACTTTTATTGGTAGAATTTAGAGGAAGCTATGTTAAAAAAGAGCACCAACTTTGGAGGTAGAAAACCCATACACTGAAAACTGTAAGACATTGATAAAAGAAATTGAAGAAGACACAAGTAAATGGAAAGATATTCTGTAGTCATGGGTTGGAAGAATTAATATTGTTAAAATATAAATGCTAACCAAAGCAATCTACAGATTCAATGCAATCCTTTTTAAAATTCCAATAACATTTTTCATAGAAATAGAACAATTCTAAAATTTGTATGGAACCATAAAAGAATAGCCAAAGCAATCCTGAAAAAGAAGAATAAAGATGGAGGCATCATGCTCCCTGATTTCAAGCTATATTATAAAGTTATAATAACCAAAACAGTATGGTACTGGCATACAATCAGATGCATAGATCAATGGAACAGAATGGAGTCCAGAAGTATATCCATGCATAGATGACCAACTAATTTATGACAAAGGAGCCAAGAATACACAACAGGTAAAGGACAGTCTCTTCAATAAACAGCATTAGGAAAACTAGACAACCACATAAAAAAGAATGAAATTGGACCACTATCTTATACCATACACAAAAATCAACTCAAGGCAAATTAAAGACTCGAATGTAAGATAGTGAAACCATAAAACTCCTAGCAGAAAATATAAGTGCTAAGTTCCTTGACATCAGTCTTGGCAATGACTTTGATTCTCACAACAAAAGCACAAGCAACAAAAGCAAAAATAAACAAGTATGACTACATTAAAATAAAAATCTCCTTCATAGCAAAGGAAACCATCAACAAAATGAAAAGGCAACCTACTGAAAAAGAGAAAAGATTTACTAATCATATATCTGATAAAGGGTTAATATCCAAAATATGTAAAGAACTCATGCAACTCAATAGCAAGAAAACCAACAACCAATTTAAAAATGGGCAGATATCTGAATAAACATTTTTCTAAGGAAGACATACAGATAACCAACAGGTACATAAAAAGATGCTCAACACCGCTAATCACCAGGGAAATGCAAGTCAAAACTACAATGAGATATCACCTCATCCCTGTTAAAATGTCTATTATATAAAAAACATGAAACAACAAGTGTTGGAGAGGATGTGAAGAAAAGCGAACCCTATGCATTGTTGGTGGAATTGTAAATTGGTACAGTCACTATGGAAGACAGTATGGAGGTTCCTCAAAAATATTAAAAAAATAGAACTACCACATTATCTAGAAATTCCACTTCTGAGTATTTATCCAAAGAAAACAAAAACACTAACTCGAAAAGATATGTGTACCTCCACGTTCATCACCACATTATTTATAATAGTCAAGATATGGAAACAGCCTAAGTGTCCAGCAATTGATAAATGGATAAAGTGCAAATACACACACACACACACACACACACACACACACACACACACGTGTGTGTGTGTGTGTGTGTGGAGAGAGAGAGAGAGAATAGAATATTATTCAGCTGTAAAAAAGAATGAAATCTTATCATCTTTGACACCATGGGTGGACTTTGAAGGCATTATGCTAAGTAAACTAAGTCAGACAGAGAAAGACAAATACCACCACCACATGATCTCACTTATATGTGGATTCTAAAAAGCCTCCCAAAACAAAAAAATCCCGAGCTCTTAGATACAGAGAACAGATTGGTAGTTTTCAGAGGTGGGAAGTGGGAGATGGACAAAATGGGTGAAAGGGGTCAAAAGATACAAGCTTCCTGTTACAAAATAAATAAGTCACGGAATGAAATGTACATCAGGGTGGCTATAGTAAATAATACTGTATTGCATATTTGACAGTTGCTAAGAGAGTAGATCTTAAAAGTCCTTATAAGACAAAAATTGTAACTATGTATGGTGATGGATGTTAATTAGACTTATTGTAGTGATCATTTCATAATATATGGAAATACTGAATCATTGTTATACACTTGAAACTAACATAATGTTATATGTCAATTATACCTCAGTAAAAATGAGAAATAATAAAAATAGTAAAACAAAATGAGGACCATCATCCCTTACGAAGAGTACTGTTAGAGCCTTGAATTAGGTCATGCCGGTAATGTACTCAGGAGGTAATTAATGACAGCTTGCTAGTATGATCACTGCCTTATTGTAAGGCAGACTCTCCCACCAGACAAAGATGCTGGGCACCACAGCCATCAGAGAAGTGCTTTATGCCAATAGCACCTCCCAAACACAAAGATTTTTACTCTGCCACCCACTACCCATAAAATTCCACCAATTCAAAATTCAGTTAGTATCTTAACCAACTGTTTATATTTAACATACTTCTAGAATAACAAATTACACATTTACGTCCTAGTGTAGACTTTATTATAGTGGTTTCCTCCTTACCCTGGCTGGCCCTTGCAGTATCCATAAATGAAAAGCCCAGTTACTGAAATGAGGAATGGAAAGAGAGTGTTATTCCACAGGCCATTCTGGAGGAAGCCCCCCAGAGGGGAGAGATTTGTACTGCCAGAAGAGGACACAATGCTTCCGGATTTCAGAGAGAAACCAGGAAATGCGAAGATGCCTGAGAAAGGTAAACTTTCTCTCCTGTTTCTCAACTACTGCCAAGCACCACTTCCCAAGAACTGCTAATAAGGGCATACATTTGTTCTGGTTGAACTGAGTTCCAATTTCATCTTTTTTCCCCCTGGCTCTAGATGGAAATAGCCCTAAATTAGGTATTAGATGCCCCAAGTTTACCACTTATGGAGTTGTATGACCTGGGACAAATTACTGGCTTCTCTGAGACTCAGTTTCTCAGTTGTGAAATGGAGAAACTAAATCTTGCTGTGCCTGACTCTCAAAGCTGAGGTGAAGCTCAAATACGATAATGGAATAGAGAGAGCAAGGTAAATTGCAAAACACCATGCAATCACAAGAACTTGATTTCTGTTATTTCAGTGTTCATGAATGTTAGGCCCATAGATCCATTTTGAACCATGCAGATGTCTGTGTGTGTGTGTGTGTGTGTGTGTGTGTGTGTGTGTGTGTTGCAGGAGCAGGGTATTTCTTGAAGAGAAGCATAATCAAAAAGGTCACTTACCTGAGGATAGGGCCACTGATAAGCTAAGAATGAGAAAAAGGTCCCATGAGCTGGATGTGGCAATCTGCTAGGGGTCTTCCCTCCTATTTGTTCTCTTCTTCTTCCACAACAATTGAGTTTAGCTAAGCATGGGCGATCCAATTAAAGACGACATATCCAAGCCTTCTTCAGAGCGTGGTGAGTCCTTGGTCACAAAGGTCTGGCCAATGGGATATGAGCAAATGATGTGTGCCTTCGGGCTCTTGCCTGGAAAAGCTTGAGCACACATGCTCCCTTCCTGCTGAGCAAAGGCCTCTTCTCCTTTCTGTTCACTGAGAGATGGTGAGAGCTGCAGTACCACTTTGGACCTGAAAGTAAAAGCCACGTGTCACAGATGGCATGGCTGCCTACCAGCTGGGCACCTCTTATTTCTTAACTATGACATACAATTCTTACCTAGTTTAAGTCACTGTCATTTGGGGTCCCTTTGTTACACAGCTTACACTTTACCCTAATCAACATACTGGATGTTCCCTATAGCATCAAACTGAACCCACCCAGGTCAGTGCAAGAGTCTCTCATCAAATTGAGGTAGTGCCATGTGACCAACTAAAGGATTCCCAGCCACCCTGAATGACTGGAAGGACAAGGAGCCATTTTTCTTGACTGCCTTCAGAAGAGACCAACCCTCCCAATACCTTGATCTTGAACTTCTAGCCTCCAAAATTGTGCGACAACAAATTTCTCTTATGTCATTCACCCAGTCTGTGGTACTTTGTTATGACAGTCCTGGTACACTACACACAATATTCACGTACACACGAATTCCCCAGAATATCCATGGAACCCCTGTTGAAGGGCCCCAGCAAGATTTTATTTCCTGAACATATTCCAATGCCCTAACAGCGGTAATACAAAAACAAAAGAAAATGACTGTTTCAAAGCACTATTCTAAGAGCTTTGCATTTTTAAATCATTCCATTCTCCCAATAACTCCAGCAGCCACAGGAAACTAAAACAGATTCTGGAACCTAGACATGGGGTGCTGCTATAACAAATTACCGATACACTTGATGGTTTAAAATAATAGCAATTTATTCTCTCATAGTTCTGAAATACCGAAACCAGTATCACTGGCTTAAGTCCAGGTGTTTGTAGGGTTGTACTCCCTTCAGAGGCTCTCGGGAAGAACCCTTTTCTTGTATCTTCCAGCTTTCGGTGGCTGCCAGCATTCCTCAGCTTAGGGGCTGCATCACTCCAATCTCTGCTTGTGTCTTCATATCACCTACTCGGTGTGTGAAAAATCTCCCTCTGCCACCTCTACTGAGCATGCATGTGATTGCATTTAGTGCCCCACTGAGTAATCCAGAACAATCTCACCATCTCAAAATTCTCAATCACATCTGTAAAGACTTTTTTTTTCCATACTAGATAACATTCACAGTTTCCAGGGATTACCACATGGATATCTTCTTGAGGGGGAGCATATTTTAGCCGACTCTTATGTGCCTTCTGGCCTCCGAAGATTCACATCTGTCCCACATGCAAAACACATTCACTCCATCCCAATAGCCCCCTAACTCAAGCCCAAAATCTCATCTAACTATCATCAGCTCAAAAGTCCCAGATTTCATCATTTAAATAATCTAAATCAAGTATGGGCAAGACTGTAGATGATCCATCCTAGGGCGAAATTCCTCTCCATCTTAAAACCTATGAAATTAGCAAAGAAGTGATCTGCTTCAAAGTGCAGTGGTGGGACAGGCAGTGATAGACATTCGCATTCCAAAAAGAAGAAAATGGAAAGAATAAATTCAAAATTTCACAACCCAGCAGGGCAAATTTCATTAGGTTTCGAGGCCTAGGGATGTTCTGCAGCTCCAGGCTCTGCCCTCTGGGCCCATGATTTGAGGCAGGTGATCTTATTATGTTCACTTTACAGAGAAAAAGGAGGCACAAGAGGCAAAGGAACCTGCTAGTGAGAGGCGGACAAGGGCCATGATACCCCCAGTCTGACTGCAGGGCCTATGTCCACAGAAGTCCTCTGGGTTTGTGGAGGGCCCCAGAAAGGTATGGGAACTTTCGTTGCTGTGGATTAAAAATACCTGCCTAACTCCGTCACCTTTAAAAACGCTTCTGGAGCAAGCACAGCCCATGAGCCAGCTGTCCTTTGCGCCCCTGCCTACACTCTTTCTTTGTGCTTACCTCTTTGCTCAGTACCAGCCTTCTCAAACCATGAGCACTTGGATGAGAGACCCCTGAGAAACTGGAGGTAGTTTTGCAGCAGGTCCAGATAATCTCCCCATGCTGTTCACACATGTTATATGAGTTTCTGGGTTGGCTGGGAGCGGGGGCTTTGGAGTCAGACATTTTGTAGGGGCTTACTTCTTCCACTGTCTAGCTCCATGACCTCAAGCAGACAATTTTTAACCTTGCTAAGCTTTAGTTTCCTTTTTTGCAAATGAAGTAATAATAGAAGCTATTTCAAGGATGTGTTAGAAGTGAATAATGATATGTTAAGTGCTTAGCACGGTCCTTGATAAATGTGAGCTGCTGCTGATACTATTGTTGTTATTTCTCTGTTACAGAGTGATCTCTGGAGCTGACACCCTCCCACATAGGCATGTCCAACCTGCAGCCCAGGATGGCTTTGAATGTGGCCCAACACAAATTCTTAAGACATTATGAGATTTGTGTGTGTGTGATCTGTCTTTTAGCTCATCAGCTGTCATTAGTGTTAGTGTACTTTATGTTGGCCCAAGACAATTACTCTTCCAATGTGGCCCAGGGAAGCCAAAAGGTTGGACACTCCCATAGTTTAAAGTCTGATTGATACAGAGGCTGAAATTATTTTTAAAGGAAAATTCCTCATGTGGCTCCAGCCATATGTTGTCCAAAGGATCAAATTCCTGTGCCCTTCTTAGATTGCATAAAAATGCACACCTTTTCTCCTTTGCCTTCGCTCTTTGTGTGATTAAAAAAAAAACTTTAGGGAAAAATAAGTTGCCAGATTCATAAACCAGTTTTCCAATTACTGAGTTTCTGCAAGGAAAGATGCCATAATTGCTCAAGGTGAAGGGCAAGCAAAGAGATAAGAAAGCAAATTATCAGGAGGATTGATGATAGAAGATTTGTGAAGACCAGGGAATATTTTCCCATCTCACTTGTCAGCAGACATGAGGGAATAAAACAGCACACTAACCAGAAGACACTTTTATGCAATCCTTCTTGCATTAGATTTTCCTTTTGTACATTTACTCACGCGCGTGCGCGTGCACGCGCGCGCACACACACACACACACACACACACTCACTACAGAGAATAACTGTGTCACAAGCTTCCAATCCAAGTGAAGGATGAGGATGAGGTGAAGGCCCATAAAGCAGAAGTTGCCCTGATAACAGTGTGAGTGGCAAGAAAAAGCATGGCGAATCAGAATGGAAGAATAAAGGCACTGGGGGATGGTTATCTGGGATCAGTTGGCTTTGATTAATTGCTATTTCCCACATCCTGTCTTTGATTACAGACTCAATCTTTAGAAGGCCAGATTTGGACAAGGCCAAGGTGAATGGCTTATGGACAATGGGCCCAACACTGACTGTTGAATATCTTTTGGCCAATCTAGTGATTTTTTTTCTTGATTGAGTGAAGCTCACTAGCCAGGGCCCTTATGAGCACATGGTATTTTGTCCTTTGAGCCAATGATGGAAATTCTTCCTGCAGTAGCCTTCTAGAACTCACTAAGTTGCTTATTTTTAACTCCCTTTACTGGCTTCCTTTGAAAAACCTTTTCCAATTTGGTTAATGTTTGACTTGGTTTCCTTTTCATATACTGTTCACATTGTAGGATATATGCTTATTTATTCAATAAACATTTACTGGCAGTATCACTAAGCCAGGTGTCTGTAAAAATGTAGTGTGGCAATAAACTAAACAGATGCAGCCTCTGCCTTCATTAACTTTATGATCTATCTGGGAAGAGGATGAATAGGCTATTGTGACTGAATATGCTGAAGTTTATGTTAATGAATAATAGCAAACATTAATTGAAGGATTATCAGGAGCCAATTACAAAGTACATTCATTACATGAAGTAACTCATTGAATCCATGTGAAAATTAGATAAGGTTAGTAATATTTAATCAATAATAATTGAAGAAACTAAGGCACAGAGAGGATAAATGAACTTGACCAAGGTTACTAACTAGTAGGTAGTAGAGTTGGGATATGAATCTAGGCAGTCTAGCTTCAGAGCTGGTGCCATTAGCCACTAGCCTGGAATGAAAGATGTTCTAGGTAAATGGGGTCGGGGATGGGGTGCTTTAGGCTGGTATAGGTGTTAGAGGTGTGACTTTGCTGAGTCCTGAAGGACATAAAGGCTTTAGCTTGGGAAAGGTAGTTATATCTGGCATAAACACTTTCAGCTTCTAGTTATGCTCAGTCAACAGTTGTGTAAACAAAGAAGAGGTTATTTTTCTACATAACAAAATGTCTGGTTCTAGTCAGTGTCCCTTTCCTTTCTCCCACTCATCTACAGCAGGTCCAAGTCTCACATCAATTTCTGGGGAAGAAAGCTAGGGAAACACAGGATTGAGAGTTTTTGCTTACATACCTTCCTCTTATTAGTTAGGGAAAAATCCTTCCAGATGTTCCCTAGTGGCTTCCTTATACAAATAGTTAACCAGGATTGGGTAATATGTCCACATCTGGACCAGGGCTAGGACCCACCTGCCCTGAGATCAAGGATTTCCATGGTTCTGTAGGCAAGAAGAAAAGAGTGAATTTTGGGTAGGTCACCAGCAGGGTGGGCCAGAGTAGAAAACAGTGTTCTAAGTAAAGGGACTAGCACATGTAGACTTGGCAGAAAACCAGAGCATGACAACTGAGGAGTAGGGAGAGGCTCCATGCAGCTGGAGACAAGCTCAACCGCTGGGAAAGGATGGAGAACCCAAAGGCTGGAGGACCACGCGTGCAGCCCAAGGAGCTCACACTTTGTCCTGGAGAGAAAGAGGAGCCAATGAAGGGTTCAGACAGGGCTCCAGCTGAGATGCCTTGCATAGAAAGTCATTCTGGAAGCTCTGTGAAGGAGGCTGGAGGGGCACAAGAAAGACCAGAGGCAGGGAAACGAGGTGGGAAGCTCCTGCAATGCTCCAGCTGAGACGGCATCCCGGGCTCTTGCAGAGGCGTAGTGGTGGAGAGCGCGGGCTGCCGTATCTTAGAGGCAGAATCAGGGATGATGGCTGGATTTGGGATTGAGGGCCTGAGGAGCACGATGAGAACCACCGATGAACACTGTCTGCATTTCCACAGCTAAAAACAGCAGGGAGAAAAGACAGAAGCCGATCCTTGGGATTCAAGTTTACCATAGTGAGCTGGTAATTACTACAGAGGGAAATCCATGAAGTCCACTCATTTTTATAAATTTGAATTTTATTTCTGTTCTACATATATATATATATTACATTATGGAGTTTCACAGGCTTACTGTAAGAAGCTGCGACCCTCTGGCCCAACTCACCCTTTTAACATTGTTGTTCCAGACAAGCATCTACTTAATCTTTTAGCTATTTCTCTCCATGCTTCCACGAACATGATTATTCTGCTATTTCTTGACTTCCAACTATGGGAGATAGGATATAGGTTTCTACCCTGTTTCCCCTCTTCAATTCCCATCGTACATGTATACATAGCCTCTTCCTCTGAGCCTCCCAATATCATTTTACTGTAATTTTAGGTTAAAACAATATTCAGTCTATTCCATGTTTGCTTTATTATGGCTGTGTGAATATCACTCATCGATGAGACATTATGATTACATTTTCTTTCTTATACAGCCTTTTTGATAACAGATTGCCTAGCTTTCTGTTCATCTAAAAGTAAATCATTATTTATCTCTCCACTAGGAATGTAAATATTCTTTCAATATATACAAACATATGAGGATTAGCTTATCTAGTGATATCACTTTTTTTGTTCAATACATTCATCTGTGAGTCTTCAAACCTCCTATTCCAGTGCAAACGGGATATTCTCTATGCCTGTGTATCAGTTAGCTACATCTGCATAATAGATTGCCCTAAGGTTTAGTGATTAAAAACAATAATCACTTACTTAGCTCACAATTCAGCCTGTTGGCATTTGGGGCTGAATACTACTGGATGGTCCTGCAGGTCTCAGCTTGATTCCCTCAGGCATCTGTAGTTAACTACAGCTCTGCCTGTTAGGGGTGCGTAGCTGGCGCCTGGATGGCAGGCCTCATGCTCTCTTAGCCTCCAGCATGTTAGCTCAGACTTCATGGTGGAGATAGAAATCCAAGCGAGAGGAAGGAAATACCCAAGGCCTCTTGAGGATAGAATTGGAACTGGCCCACAGTGACTTCCATCACAGTTTGCTGGCCACACAAACACAAGGCCAGCCCACACACAAGGAAACAAATAGACTCCAAGTCTTGAGGAAAGAGTCTGAGAAGTCACTCCGCAAAGAACATGGCTATAGGAAGGTAGTCAGGAACTGAGGCGATCGATTCACGCAACCCACCAGCCAGATGCACAGCTGGGATCTGCTCTCAGTATCACCCTCGGAGTTAGTATTTTATCCTGGGTTGGACCCCCCGTAGGCCCCCCAGACTTCAGTAACCATGCCAGTTATTTTCCAGCATATGTGTGGGTCAAAGGGGATGGCTTAGCTGGTGCTGGTATCTGAGGGGTCACGGTAAAATTGGGTCTGCAAGTGTGGGGAAAATTGCAAACTGGAGTCACTTGTTGCTAAAGGCAAGTGCTGTTTCTGCCAAGGCGAAGACTGGCCAGTGCGGTGCCCTCAGAAACTGCAAGGAGACAGAAAGCAAACAGGAGGAGCAAATCCCTCTTCCTTCTCCACCTTCCAGCCTCCTTCTGGCACCTCCCACCTGCACCACCACCACCACCAGCACCACCACCACTAGCAGAGCTTAAAGAGCAGCCAGCTGGCCAAGGTGAAAGAGACGTTCAGGCTCAGCCTGGGCCTCACACAGCAGAGCACCGAAGTGTGGGTTTGCAGCTGTGAGCCACTCAGCTTCTAACCGGCACACCCTGAGTGATGGCTTCCATGTCTTCCTTATTTCCTGTCATTTCCTAAGGAAGGAATGCATGTAATGTCTTCAGCTCCTTACGTCTACATTATCCTTAGCCTACCACCACAATTACGGCATTTTAGTTTGAAAATTATCTCCCTTTATTATTTTGAAGGCAAAACTCCATTATCTTCTGGCATCTGCTGTGGCCACTAGGTCTGATGCCGTGTGGTTTTCTGAACCTTAGCTTATCGCCTGTTGTCGTTTGTTTGATCTTCTCTCTTGCGGAGGCTTTTAGAATTTTATCTTTATCCCTGGTATCCTGAGTTTTGACAATGATTTGCCTCGGCTCTGCATGTTCCTTTTTTCTTTAAAAAGTCATTTTGCAAAGTAGTTGGTGCCTCTTTTCAATCTGGAAACTCATTTCTTTAAGTTCTGGGAAACTTTATTGACATTTATTGAAGTCTTTGATCACTTTTTTACTCTGTCTTCTTTCACTATGATTAATAGTGAAATCACCTAATTTTCTCAGTATTGTTTTGTCACTGTCAATCGCATATCCCCCAGTTTTCAGTATGGTGCCCCCACCTTCAGAACTACCAGGTGCCCCAGGATAAGACTCCTCTGGCTCTGCCTCTCCACAGAGTGCACCTCAATTCTGGGCTGTGGAAAGGCAGTCACTGACTGTGTGGGCAGGAGCGATGATGCAGATGGTCAAGACTGCATTCTGTACGGACTTTCAAACCGCTCCCTGTGTGTAGCACCATCTGTGCTCCGAGTTTTAGATGTCCTTGATGCCTTCAACTTCTTGAATCTCTAGGTAACTATAACATGAACCAGCTTCCTTTTTGGTGTCCCCCACTTCAGATTTGGCTCCCATCTGCTCTGGTCCACTAAATTGGTCTCACTTGCCCACCTACTTCTATCTCTTTTGATCTACCGTTGACCCTGTCGGCATCACTGGATAGTATCTCTACCATGAAGCAGCAACAAAGACATGATCTTCTTTATTGGGAAAGATGGTAAGTGTGCTTCAGAGGTTGTGGTCGATGGTTGCAGTCATGTTTCCCAATGAATCAATGTATCTGTGACCTTGTGTAGTTCTCTCCCACACTGAATCTGGGCTGGGCCACTGAATCTGTGACTTGCTGATGTGAGGCAAGCAGATAATCATGCATTGGGTTTTATTCTCTGGCTGCTAGGGACCCTAAGACCACCAGGTGAAGAAGCAAAGGAAGCCTCCTGGATGGTGAGAGACCACATGGAGGAGAAGCCAAACCAACCCAGCAGAGCCCAGCCCTGAGTCATACCAGCAACCTGCTGACTGCAAACAAGTGAGCTTGGCTAATACCAATAGAAGAGCCACCCTCCTGAGCCCTCCTTAAATCACTGACTCACACAACTGTGAGCAAAGCACATTTTTGTTTTAAGCAATTAAGTTTTGGGGTGGTTTGTTATGCAAGTGGTAACTGATACAGAGGTGTTACATTGAAACTTTTTCTTTTGTTTCTTTTGCACGTACAGATCACATAGAATAAGGCTATGTTGGTTTTGTTGTATGTGTCATGATAAATTTACACTTATTTTTATCCCTTTATTACCATTTTGGTGTGGTTTGGGGAAGGAGTAAAAGTAAACATATATGTAAATTCCATCACATTTAACTGTAAATCTCTATTCATTTCTCTTTCATCAGTCCAACATATTTACTGAGCACCTAATATGAAGCAGCAGCCCCAGGAACTTGTAAGGCCTCTCGTGTTTAATGTTTACAATAACACCCTGCATAAAGCCTTGGTTTTCCCCTTTAACAGATAAGCAACCAAGACTTAGTGGGGTTAAGTAACTTGCTGGAGGTCCCACAATTAGTAAGGAGCATTGTTAGGATCTATGCTTTGAGCTGAGTGTCAATGAAGCCCCAATAATTCCAATACACTTCACTGAAGTAGGAAATAGTAGAGATGCAAAATTTGGGATGGATATAAGACCTAGCAGTGAGTAGACTTGACCTGACAGCTGATTAGATATGAGAAGTGATGAAGAAACAGTGTCTGAGAATGCCACTTCTGTTGATTGGCCTTTGACCCATGATTGCTATTGGATAACACCACGAACAAAAAGGGACAACAGAGACATGGATATCATAATTGGGTAGGATGGAAAACTTGCTTCCGAGGGCCTATCGTGTGTCGTTCTCTTTCTTTGCCTCTGCATCTCCAGATAGAAGCTCTGCTGAGCATTTTATTGGGGAAGATTGGTTGGTGCTACTTACAGGACATTTTCCCAGGGTAAATGGTAGTTTCTGGTTGTGTTCCTCAGTGGTAGGGAGGGAGCTAAGCCCTGTGAGGCTTAATGTGGCTAATGTCTGTCTAATGGCTAAAACTCCAGGCACTGTGGGAAGTATTCCCAGAAAGCTGCCCAATGCGCTCCGTGTAAGGGAAATTAAGTGCTGAGAAAAGTGTGTTCAATTTAGATCCATCTGGTCTGCGTTGCTTCTTTCCCTTCTTATTCTCCGGGAAAGAGAACTATTCAAAGATACTTTGTGATCACTCTAACTAGCTGGGAAGCAAAGGTGTTGCTGACCCAGCATGTTGAGGAGCAGAGAGAAAAATTGCTGTAATTCTAATTGGTAGTAATCTCACCTCAGAGCAGAGCCTTCCCCGGGGAGCTTGCAACTTAGGACACAGAGCTTGGGAGGAGGGAAGGGTGTCTGGAAGAATGAAGTGACCTTTGCTAGAAAATGGTCTTTTACAGCACTTGCTAGTCAGCACGTGAACACCTGGCAGCTTTCGTGAACAATGTCACTGGATCCCAAATAAAACCAAAACCGTACATGCTGGGTTTTCCAAGTGGCCCCAACTTCAAGTACTCCTCAGTATTAAATCATGAGTTTGCAGTACTGGTCAGTAAATCTATAAACCACATGGGTTTATAATAAAAGGGTAAACCAAGGGTAAAGTATGAATACATCTTTTAAAAAGAGTTGTGAGTTGTGATTTACATCCTATAAAATTCACTCATTTTTAAAGCATTAGCCATAAAATGTTTCATCGATTCATTTCACTAAACTTGGTAAGTTGGGCAAGTGTCAGCACAATGCAGTTTCACATTTCCATCACCCAACAAAGCTCCCCGCGAGCTGTTTGCAGGCCTTACCATTCCCACCCCCAGCCCCAGGCAACCAACCACCTGCCTGCTCTCTCTAGAGATTTGTCTCTTCCAGAAATTTCACAGAAACAGAATCATGCAATACATAGTCTTTTGCATGCTTTTTTGTTTGTTCTCTTAGCATCATCTTTCTTGAGGTCACCCACACTGTGCCATGGGTCATTGGTTGGCTTCTTTTTATTGCTGAATAGTGTTCCATTGCAGTACACCACGCATCTTCTTTAACCCGGCACTAGCTGATGGACATTTCGATTGTGTCCATGTTTGGCTACGGTGAAGAATGCCTCTGGGAACATTCCTGTACAAGTCTCTGTGTGAACACGTTTCCATTTCTCCTGGGCATATACTTAGAAGTGGCGTTTACTGGGTTACTTTATCATTATTATTTTAATTCAGAGTTGTTTAGATGCCTTTGGAATTCATTTTGGAAAGCTGACACCGTTCACTGTCTGAGTCACTAATAGCACGCGTGCGTCCCTGTGCATTTGGAGCTTCACGGTCGGATACACTGAGACACATACGGGGTTTGGTGCAGAAGTGCAGGCTTCTGACTTCTTCACTGTGTCTCTGGTTGGGTTGTACCCAAACAGTTCCACATTTAAGTATATATTCTTTCTAATAAATTACTTTGTTTTAACTTGCTCTATATAATATAATCTGATAAGAATATTATGATAATTTTCAAAAATCACATACACAGGTAGCTTATATGATTTATGCCTTTCATTTCATGATAGTCAAGATGGTACTCTTGACACAGGAGGCAGGAAGGGAGATAGGAGCAGAAAAAAAGAGAATTATCCCTGTCCAGTATCAGCTGCCTCTAAATTAAAAAGACAAAGTCATCAAAAAAGAAATGCAAAGTTGCAGGAGAGGGAGCTTGCCTGTTCAGAGGCCCATGAACAGGTGTCCCTAAATTAGGGAGGAAAGGAATGCAAAGGAAGGCATGGCCTGTTGCTTCCCCTCTACATACCCCTAAAAGAGACAAAACCCTCAGGAAAGACATGCAGAATAAGGAACTAGCAGGGGCCTATTATCCGCTGTCCTCAAATGGAAAAGGTAAGGTGATCAGAGAAATGCAGGACAAAGGGGAAACAGCCCCACTTATCCAACCCTAACTCCTGCTTCCCAGAACCATGCTATTAGGTAGGTTTGGTTCTTTCAAATAAATCACAAAAGAGGAAGAGGGGGAGAAACTTCCACTCTCAGGAAAAAAAACCCCAAACAAGGTAAGCAGGGGGGCTGCTTCCCTCCCTTGTGTCAGCCTGCTCCACTTCTCTACGGTACTTGCCTTACTAATAAACTCTTATTTATCTTAGGTTTTCACGAACTCTGTTGCTTGACTGAATTCTTTCCTTCAAGAACACAAGAACCGAGGAAAACCACCAACACGGTAACATTATAAAATACCTTTTTTTGTAGAAAGGGAGTCTTGGGACAGGTTGTGAAAGACTGGGGATTTAAGGGCCTTGATACCTGTGCGTTGTTAATCCTGTGCTCAGGGAGTCTTAATGAGAAAGGCAACTGGTCATCCAGATTGGATGCAAGCAGCAATTGAACACAATCGTCTTGCACCAGTTGCTTTGCTCATCAGACTGCGGCCTAGTTCTTTCAGGCCAGAGTCAGAGAGACCAGGAGGAATAAACAAACCCAAGAGAACCATCATGAAAGTGTGCAGGAAGAACTTCAGATTCCATTACTCAGCCTGGGTTCAGAGTGAATCACAGTGCAGACTCACAGGCTGACCCAGCAGGCTGGGCCCCGAGAGACCCAAGCCCCCATGCCCTACAAATACAGAAAGGGAAGCCTGGAAAATGCAGGGTAGGAACTGACAAGCCACAGCAGCCAACCAGCTCTGGGGGCAGTCCTAGGAGCCTGATAGATGTCTCTTCAATCGATCCACATGTTTTAGTGACTGGGCTAAGAGACCAAGCCCTGTGAGGGGAAAGGCTGAGACGGACGCCACAGGAAGCAGGACTCAGTTCCCTACTTCCTCGCCCAAGCAGCTCTGGCCCAGACTTCCCTCCCGCCTCAACTACTCTGACCAACCTTCCCAGGCGAGAAGGTAGCACTTACCTGTTGTTATGCAGGCAAACGTGGTTGGGAGGTCTCATTACCTCCACCCACCTCAAGTGGTTCATCAAAACATGCCTGTGCTCCTTCACCTCCATGGGGTCCTGGAAAAGAAATGACCTCCATCCCATGCAGGGCTTCTTCGTCCCTCCTTGCAGGGACTGGAGACAGCCGATTTGCCCCTGGATCTGGCTCTGCACTCCGTCAGGCTCTCCCTTCTCTGGGCTCCCACACCACTTAAAGAGAGGAATATTCATTAGAGCAGTAGAATTGACCCTGGGACATCAGGCCACGCAGGAAGGTGGCCCATGTGTGGCCCTGGGACCCTCTCTTGACTGCCTGTAAGCTGGGTATGGACAGGGAACCCCAAGGTTGGGCTCAGCACCCCCCCAACCCCCCACCCCAGGAGGTTCTCACTGGAACAGGAGAGGTAGAGGGGCAGGGATGTGTTCTGGCTGTTTTGTCATCCCAGGTGAGGTCATCAACTAACTCAGGTTTTTAGGTTTGGGATTTTTTTTTTTTTTTTTTTTTTTTTTGGTATGTGGGCAGCTCCCTGACTGGGAATCAAACCCAGGCCGCAGCACTGACAGCGCCAGCGCCGAAGCCTTAAGCCACTACACCACCAGGGAACTCCGGGATTTTTTTTTAAGACAGACCCAGACCTTGGCAATTTGTTCGTGCAAGTGCTAGTTACCTGTAACAGAAGCCTCATTCCGAAGGAGCCTCTGCTGCCCACGGTGGTACCTGACTAGGGAGCGCGCCTAGGATGCAGGGGCAGTGTGGCATCCCTGGGCCCCACCGTGCTGTGGCACTGAGCAGGGACATGGTCCTGCCTGTCCTACCACCCACAGGGTGGAGGCACAGGTACCTGTATGGAGCTTGGCAATTCTTGCTCAGGGCTGGGCACCCACCATCCTCCTATCAGAGCAAGCTCCAAAGCTGGCCTGAAGTTTCCCAGTTGTAAGCACACCGGAAGCAGCCGTTCAGGTCCTGCTGTCAGCGTCTGTGAGGACTGGGCTTTGGCCCGGGCTGGGCCTGCAGCGTGGGCAGGAACAGGGGGACTTGGCGAGGCGAGCGCCCACGCAGCACCGATTCCGATGTCAGGACAGCCGGGCGTGCACAACTTGTCTCCCACTGCTCGCTACATTCCCAGCGTCATTTCCTTGTGTTTATGATGGAGGAATCACTGGCTGTGGAACAATTACTGTGTTGCAAACAAAGCGTTATGACTGGAGGTGAGAGAAGAACAAATAGCAGGCGCTCTGAAATCTGGCTTCTCTAGGGCTTCTATACCAGACTTCCCAGGTGTAGAGCCATTGTAGCTCCAGGAGCCCACTGCGAAGCTGCTGGATTATAGACATTTCTGAAGGAAAAAGCAAACAGAACAGTCCAGATAAGAGGCGCACATCGAGCCCCGGGAACCCAGGAGTGTATGCCCTGCAAGGAAATCGCAGTGCCTATCTGAGCATCAAGGAAAACTATTCAAGGCTTTAAAAAAAAAAAAATGAAACAATCATACCCCCTGCTTTTAAGAACTAGAGCAAGAAATGGTATAAGGGTTATTTTTAACTCAGTTATTTGCTCACTGCTGATTAAGCACATACTTTCCTTGCACCCAGGTAGATAGATGTACTGAGAATGCAATTACGTATTAGAGAACGCTAAGCAGGAAAGAAAGAGGTTATGATCACAGGCCTTCGGGTCACGCTGTCTGCAATTACATCTGATGCTCAACTTCTTATCTTTGTAATCCTGCCATCTTCAGTTTCTCACCTGAAGCCTCACAAAGCTGTTAGGAGAATTAAATGAGATCCATGGAAAGTGCTCAGAACAGGACCAGGCACATGACAAGTATCCCATCAAACATTCGTGGTTATGAAGCACTGGACCACGAATTTTCAGATGCAGCAGCTAACTTGTGAATTGGCTAAATTTTATAGTAGAGTAGTGGGATTTTGTCACTGTACACAGGCTAAGTTACCCCACTCCTCTCCCCTCATTGTGCACTAACACAAACAGGATCATTCTTTTTCTGTAGGGTCAAGCTCCATTGCAAGTTGTGCTTTTATTCCAGAAAATGCTACATTGGACGAGGTCCAAATCCACATCTTGTCCAGACAATTTAATTTTTAAGTGTACAATTCCATGTTTTTCTTTTATACATTTACAGAGTTGAGCATCACCATAATCTCATATCAAATCCTTTTCACACACACACTCCAAAAAACTACCCTTGAGCAGTCATTTCCCATTTTCCCCAGCCTTCCCCCTCCTAGCCTTAGGCAACTACTAATCTATTTTTCTGCCTCTATGGATTTGCCTATTTTGAATTTTTTTAAATAAAAAATGGAATAATATGTGATCTTTTGTGACTGGCTTCTTTCACTTAGCTGATGTTTTCAAATAATGTTTTCAAGGTTCATTATCAGTCAACGGACATTTGGGTTGCTTCCACTTGTTGGCTATCATGAATAATGCCACTATGAACATTTTGTCCAAGTTTTGGTGTGGACATATGTTTTCATTTCTCTTGGGTACCAGGAGGGGGACTGCTAGGTCAGAGGGTAACTATGTTCATGCTCTGAGGGGCTGCCAGACCGTTCTCCAAAGGTGGCTCACAGTTTTACATTTACACAAGCAGTGCATGAGGGTTCTCATTTCACCAGCACTCGTCACTGTCTCATTTTTCCTGCAGTGGGCCCAGTGGGTGTGAAGGGCTATCTCATTGTAGTTGTGGTTTGTATTTCCCTGAAGGCTGATCATATTGAGCCTCTTTTCACCTGCGTATTGGCCACTTGTTCATCTTTGGAGAAATGTTTATTCTTATATTTTGCCCATTTTTAAAATGGGTTGCTTGTCTTTCTGTTGTTGAGTTCTGTGCTCTTTATATATTCTAAATCCGAGTGTTTTATCCGATATATATGGTTTGCAAATATTTTCTACCATTCTGTGGGTTTTCTTTTCACTTTTTGGACAGTGTCCTTTGGAGCACAAAGGTTTTCAATTCTCCAACTTGTAAGGCATGTCTTTACCGCTGGTACATTTCTGTCATTTTCTAAGAAATCACTGCCTAATTCAAGATCACGAAAATTTACTCCAATGTTTTCTTCTAAGATTCTTGTAATTCATAGTGAAATGGAATCAATCTTTAATTTTAGGCTAATAATGATAAGAACAGATCTCATTTCTTGAGCTATTAGTCTGGGTCAAGCCCTGTGCAATGTGCATTTGCTTTCTAATTCTCAAAGCCAAATCGTAAATAGGTGACTACTAACATCCTTATTTTAAAGGTGAGGAAACTGGTGCTCAGAAAGCTTTTTAAGTCAAATGTTCAAATTCACACAGTTAATAAAAGCCAGCACTGGATTGTAAACCCAGAATCTCATTCTTTTCGTAGCGTGTTCTGTTGGAATAACTAACAAATTACTAACAAACTAACAAAAAACTAACAAACCTAATAAAGGGCTTCTGACAAAAGAGGAACCTGCTGATGACATAAAATGGCTCCAACTGTCATGCCCATTCCTTGTCACATCTGTTGGTAATTTCTCTTGGCGGGGTTGGGTTGATTTGTGGTGGTGAGAACCCAGCCACAAAGCATCTGGGTTGCAATGAAGTCCTGATTCTTTTTCTTTAAATCCAATTTTCTACTTGGTTGGGCTGGGGCAGGAGGATGTCAAATTCCGTGGCAGAGGTCAGTCCTATAAGGTATTTGTCTCTATTTACATAATGCATTGGAACATTTTGAGGGGGAGGGGGAATCCATCTTCACTGACACTAGCCTTGGGACCTCTCACTGGATGGGAGAGAAGCAATCCTAAGCTTAGATTTCAGTGTTAGCCACGTACAGAGGTCTAAGTTTGCTGTTTCAATCAGGCATATTTATTTACATGTAGAAATTCCCAGTGGGAAGCTGACGAACACAACTTAGGAGTGATCCCCATGTCGGAACCTGCACAGGACACTGAGCTCCTTTTATTTCCATTTAATTTACCACCAGTATCATTACCATTATCCTGTTCATCATTTCACTAGCCACGATGTAACCTGGGACCAAGGTAATTGCAGCCCAGTGGAGAAGATGCTTATCTGCAGTATATAGTTAGCAAAGGCTTTCATTCTCCTTTGTAGGAGTGAGTATTAGATCTTTCCTTTATTCATGGAGCTCAGAGTTGCCTTGAAGTGCTAAAGATATTAAAGAGCTCCCTGTGGCTTAACAAACTCTACACTGGGCTGAAGAGAGGTTTCTGTAATTTTCAGCTCTCTGCTGCCTGAAACTGTATCCCACTGCACGGGGAAGTAGTTTCCTAATATTCAAACAAGCCCACCTGCAATGTACCATGTCTGCCCCATGGTATAAATAATATAAAGTAAATGACAGGACTTTGCACTCAGAAACCCAACTCTACTATTTGATGTGATTTTAGTCAAGTCATTTATGTTCTCTGAGTCTGAGTCTCAATTTTCTTATTTATTCAAAAGAAGGTAATATTACTTATCTCATAGATTGTTGGGCAGTAAATGAGGTATGATGGGTAAAAGGCTCAGGGTATCCCTTGGTCCATAACAGGAGTTCAATAAATACTGTTTCTTTCCTGAAAAAGTGTGGGTGTGGAAGACCTTTGCTGAGTCTCAGGATCATGTAGGAGCCACGTACAAGGAAAGTTTTAAGGGACTAGTGACTGGATGGAAGCTACCTTGTGGTTGGGAAGAATGAAGACCTTGGAAGGGCTACAAAAGTGCTCATGATGGGACTCAGTCTCCATGCTCACCTCGAGACGTCAAGGATTGTCTTTGTTTGAAAGCTGGAGAGCCCATGAGACCTAGCCTCTGCCTACTTCTGCCCTCTCCCCTCACGCACTCATCCCATTATGCTCACAGCCTTCTTTCATTGCCACGGACGTGCTAGACAGTCTCTCCTCAGGGGCTTTGCATCGGCTGCTCCTGCTGGTCTACTCTTTTCCTTAACCCTCTTCACTTGACTGAAGCCTCCTCCTAATCCCCAGAGTCTTGGCTTCTTGGTCATTTTCTTTGTTATGTCCTCACTGGACACGTCCCTGATAGGCTTCCATGAATCACCTGGGCTTCTCTATGCAGCACAAATTGGTTTGTGGCTAAATGGGCTTCTGTTTGTGTGAGATTTTTAATTTAAAATATCTCCCACCAGAAGACAGTTTTTGCAGCCTGGATCTGGGAGCGCTTTGTTTACACCATCTCCCTCGGAGGTGCTCAGTAATACTTGCTGAATGAATAAAAGAAGAAACCCTTGGGAGAAAGTGAACAGAGGACTTTGATGCCCCTGTTGAACTCTCACAAGTCTTGAGTTAAGCTTTTGAGCAAAGGCAGGAAACTCAAAGATGAAAGTATTAAAATTAGCTGACACAGTGTGTTTTCCATCTGCTAGGAGCTCTTCTAAGTATTTCTATGCATTAACTTATTTCAATCTTTATAATAACCCTACAGTTACTACCATCCCCATTGTAAAGATGAAGAAACTGAGGCATAAAGAAATCATTCCCAGATAATATATGGCAGAGCCATGCCCTGAACACAGACACTAGCTCCACAATAAATGCTCTTAGCCACTATGTTATACTCATTCCTCCTTCCTTAGAATGTTTCTCTTTTCTAGTCCTCCCCCCTCCCACCACTTCCACACAGGTTTTGGGCCTCAGGTTCCAGATGAAGTAGCACTTCCTCAGGGAGACCTTCTCAGACTCCCACCCTAGCTCAAGCCCCAGGTCATCAATACTCATAGCTTTCTGAATTCTGTATTCACAAATCCTGAGTGGTTATTTCCTCCTCAATTGCAGTTCGTGTCTTTTTATCTCTGGACTCTGTAGCAAGTAGTACAAGGTTCAGCACATAGCAGGTGCTCAAAAATGTGGTTATAATGGCAGGCCCCAGTGTCCTCAGAAGCTAGCTATTAATATACCCATGTCTGGCCATATGTCATTACATGTAAAATATGCTTCAGTTCGACCCAGCTATCCCACATCTAGGAATTTACCCTAAAGAGATAATCATGCAAGTATGAAGCAACATTGATGCAAGGACTGTTGATAATGGGAAGAAATTAACAACAACCTAAGTTGGTGACCATTAGGGGACTAGTTAAATGAATTCTGTTCTCCTGACATAATAAAATCCTGTGCAGCCTTGCAAAGGGCAATATAAGTAGATTTACAGATGATGACATGGAACTTTATTCATGCTGTATTGGTGTTTAAAAAAGGCAGAAGATTAATGGTTCACTTTACTGAGAGCTTATTGTCAGGCACCATGCTGAATGAACCCTTTTATGTTCATTAGCTCATTCAATCCTCACAAAAGTTCTATGGAACAGGTTTGTTCTGTTATAACCCCCAATTTACAGACAAGTAAACTAATGAGTAAGTGGATAAGCCAGATTTCAAACTACAATTATCTCCAGTTCTTATAATCTATATTATACTGTCTTTGTAATCCTGTTATACAATATTGCATAAACACTATGACAGAGATTGCCAGATAGTAGATATCCCTGGATACCCATTTCTCCCTTCTTTCATGGAAATAGAACTTCTGGCTAGGCACATGGCTGCCTGAATGAGGACTACATTTCCCAAGGTCCCTTGCAGCTGGGTATGGCCCTGTCACTTAACTCGGGCCAATGGGAGATAAGCAGAAATAGTATGCATTCCTTTCGCCTCTCTCAATCTCTGTTCTTTTTTGTTCCTTCCTCACTGTTTTCTAGAACTCAGATGCTATCCTTTAGACCATGAGGTGGAGCCTGAGTGACTGATGCCCTTGAGAGCCTTGCCGATCTAAACCCCCTACCCAGACTTCCCTGTGAGAGACAGATGAGCTGCTGTCATGTTCACATCATCGGCATTTTGCTTGTCTGTCATTTGTAGCTGAACTTAACCTAACACATGGGTGTGCACACGCATAGAGAAATTTCTGCAAGAATGCTCATCATAGTGTTAACAGTGGTTGCCTCAGGATTGCAGGATTTGTAGTGATTTTTACGTTATTGTCATACTTCTCTGAGTACATGTACCATTACAAAAGCAATGAACCAAAAGAAAAATATATCATAATACCCTCTATTTCCTGCCCTACAGTTTCAGTTCAGTGGCCTAATTCTCACCTGCCCTGGGCCCATCCACAGCACTGCGACTCCAGATGATTGCTCACTCTGTCTCTCTGGGGCACACTTCTGGCTTGCCTGGCCCTGAGGCTCAAGCTTGTACTGCAGCACAAGTATGTGTTGAGAGGGGGAAGGAAGATTAGCTCCATGCCTTTCTCCTCCCCAGGAGGGGAAGAAAATCAGAACATCAAGCTAGATAGAGCCTCCAGAGAGAAGACAGATGGAAATAAACCTGTAGGTTGTTCATTTCTTCAATAACCCTTGATGGAGGGCCTATCTGTTCCAAGCTGTCCTCCAGGTGTGGGATACAGCTGTAAACAAGGAGTCTTTGTTGTTGTGAAGCACATAGCAGAGAGGAAAGGATCATCAACAAGTAAGCATGTAGGGGCCCCGATGTTCCCGCCTTGTTGAGCTGGTCTGCGCCTGCACCTATTGTTAATGACAATTCTACTTCCCAGGCCTCAGTGTCTCACTGCCTCATTCTTTTACTTGACGAACTTTCCTGAGTGCCCAAAAGCGCCAGGTTGTAAACTGAGAATTTAAACACAAGCAGGACAGTCTGTTTTCAAGATTTGGCCAGATTTATGGGAGTGTCAGCACTAAGAACAATGAAATTATGTTGTTGTGATTAGTAAATAATAGCTAATATTTTGGGGGCAAGAGTGCTTACTTCAGCATTGTTTGTCATTACTAAGAAAACAAAACAGAACAAAACTGAAAGGAGTTCAGGAAGCAGCTTAAATGCCTGTCTACATGAGCCTCATTAGTTCTTTGTTATAAATATGCCGAAAATTAAGGAGTGTGGTGGAGTTAGGAAAAATCCACAGGATATACCAATGAGTGCAAAAAAGTAGGCTGTGGATGATACATTAGGGGCTGATGGTTGGCAGGACCCCCTTTGCCAACCTCTAAGGAAGAGAATTCCTCTGCCATAACTTATGGGTTCACCCCAAATTAGCCACCGCTCCCACCTCTCCCCGCAGCCTATCCCTTGTCGGGCTCTGCACTGGGACAGTGAGCCCCCCTGAGGCACCACGGCCTCAGATGCCAGGCACTCGTCTTCTCCCTTTAAAGATGCCATCAGAGTTGTTTACAGAGCTTTGACATTTGTTCACCCAGAGCTAACTGCAGGGCGATTCTATGATTACAGCGGTGTTTCTGGTGTTTTAAAATTCTTTTTTCAATAAAGAGAAAGGTTGAACATGTAATGTTAACATTCAACCTGGTGTAAGACATTTCAAAGACTCTGGAAATTGATTTTTGTGGTGAGCAACCTGGAAAACAACTGTTAGAAGTTACGCATGTTTTGTCTTACGGAAGGATGGGTGTTCATTTAGAGCAGTAGTTCTCAAAGTGTGGCCCCCAGATCAGCAGCAGAGCATCGCCCGAGAACTCGTTCGAACCTCAGATGTGTCAGATCAGAACCCTGCGTGCGGTAAGGCCCAGCCGTCAGTGTACTCAGGAGCCCTCCAAACGATGCAGGTGCACACTCAAGTTTGCGAGCCTGTGACTTACATGGTTGAATATACACTGCCTCTCAGAGGGCTGATCTACACACCTACAACGTAACAACCTGAACTAAATGCTGTTAAAATTTCTATTCATCATCCAGATCTCAGCTGAATCATCACTTTCTCAGGAAACATTTTCCATAACCCCAGGTACCTCTTCTATTTGTATACATTATATCACAGGTACACTTTACAATTATTTGTGTGATCACGTGATTAGGATTTGTTCCCCACCACCAGCTCGAACCACAATCTGCTTGAATCAGGCACATAGCAGGTGTTCAATAAACAGTGGTGAGTGAATGAACAAATCCTTCCCAGAGAGTATTTTCCTGACTTTTCGACACATTTCCCACAACTTGATAATGACGCTTTCTTCATCAAGATCATCACTGTTTTTCCTTTTAAACTTGCCACATTCATTCATCAGCTAGCTGCCCAGTCCCGCGGATTATTCCATGGCAATGTCTCCTGTGACCGGCCGGGTATTCCCACAGCCAGCCCCTAGCCAAGCTCTCTCCTAGGGCACTCTCAGGGGAGACGAGCAGTCTCTCAGTCAGTTCCAGTATCTCCTGAGCCCACTGGATCAGGTTCACTTAACTGTGTTCACTAAAATTCAGATTGCAACTACTGGTATCTGAGTGGCAGTTTACAGTTTTCAAAGTGCTTTTACTTACATTAAAATAGTAAGAAACATTTATAGTAGCTTACACATCAGGCCCTGAAATGATTCCCATGACTATGAAGGAGATATTTATTACTTATTCTATGTTTTCATGGAAGGACGAAGCCAGGAGACGGAGTAACTGGTACATAGTTACTCAGCTTCCTAAGTGCATTTTCACCTCTGATTGCTGTCTGATTCTGTGACCTATCCTCTATGCTATATATCCTCCACCTATCTTTTATCCACAATCCCTCGAGCTGTAAGAGCTTGAATGCCATACCTGTTGTCTCCTTGTCACTCGTCAATGTCACTTACTCCTCCTGCTCAAAGCCATGCAATGAGAATAAGCCTGTGCACTGGAAAGACAATGGGCTTGAAGATAGACCTGGGTTCAAATCCAAGCTGTAGCATCTGCAACCAATTATTTATCCTCTCTGAACCTGTTTCTTTTTCTGTAAAATAAAGTTAAGATTAAGACCTCAAAGGTTGCTAAGAGGACTGAATGAGATAGTTCATCTTCCAGCGTGCTCAGAGTAAGCATTAATCAATGTTAACAATAATTATGTATACTTCTAATTCTTTATCCATCAAATCTGAACTCTGTTCCCCTTTTGAGGCTGCATGTAATCTAGGCTCCTCTTTGCCTAACTGCATTTCTCTTTATTCTAAAAAGATTTGGCTTTCTGTCCTCATAGTACATATCATAACCATTACCACATTTCCAATGACAAAAAACATGGATGCTCTTTGAAAAATAAAATTAAACAATACACAAAACTACAGAGAAAAAATTTCCTGATTCCAGCCCCCCAGAAATAACCACTTTCTTAAATTTGTATGTTTATGTGCATAATGGTACCTAAATGGGATGTGTTCTGTAATCTGTTTTCTTTCACATAATATTGAATAGACATCTTTCCATGGCAGTAAATGTGTCACATCATCATTTATAACAACTGCAGAGTATGGTATCACATATAGTATGTGCTTTAGATAGACTGTACTGGTTAACTACTGCTACATAGCCAATCACTCTCAAACTCAGTAGCTTAATACAATTTTTATAAATATTACATATACATAGTCTATTTAAACTGTACATGCTCTATATAAACTCCATATAGAGATATAGATTGGTATATATATATATATATATATATATATATATATATATATATATATCATATGGCTACAGTTTGTCTGGGGTTTGTCTGAGCTGAGCTGGCCTCAGCTGGGCAGTACTGTTTCTATTTATAGCTGCTCTGTCTACAGGTTGGCAAGGGTGGCTCTCCTCTCTCATCCTTTCTGGGACCAAGGGGCCAACTGGGGCATGCTGTGGAGAATACAGAAACACAGAGGGAAAGCAGAAATCCTCAAGGCCTCTTAAAGTTTAGGTTTAATGTCACTTCTGCCCATATACCTTTGACCAAAGCACAGCACATGGCCAAATCCAAAGTCAAGGGATGGGGAAGTAGACTTTGCTTATGATGAAGACATGTTAAGTACAGATTGGGGTGAAGACTTGAGACCAAAAATTCAATCTACCACGTACAGGGTCTGGCAGAAGTAACGCCTGGACTTGAGTTATGTTTTATTACAAAATCATAACCATACATACTTATGGTTACACAAATAATGCCCCATTTTTTAATGATCTGATAAGCTATACCAAATCTTTTATTACAAAATCATAAGTTTATTTCCAATTTTTTATTGTTATGAGCCATTTAGAACCTCTTTAAACATACACTTTTGTTTACCTGTCCAATTTTATCATCTTGTGATAAAAATTCTGAAAGTCAAATTGCTGTGTCAAGGGCATATACCTTTCAAATATTGATGTATACTGTCTAATAGTATTCCAAAATGATTGTATACCTCTACTAATGCTGTGAGAGTGTGCTGGTTTCTTCACACTTTGCCACTACTAGGCTTTGTCAATTTAAAAAAATTATTTGCCCCGATAGAAGAAATATATCTTAATTTTATTGCATTTCTTTGATTATCAGTGAGGTTAAAAATAAGTGTTTGTTAGCCTTTTATAAATTTTTTGTGGGATCCCTTCATGCCCTTTACCTAAACTTTCTTTTTCACATAAAATCAGATTTTCACAAGTCTAGGATGCAGTGGCAGCTGCCTTCACTTCACCTAAGTCTGTGGCATTCTGTGTGCTGTCACCTCCCGCCACCCCCTTTACAAAAGGCAGAATGCAATGAGCTAAGTCGGCAATAAGGCAAGCATGGACGGGGTTCGCGTCCTTCACCTGACTGGGAAAAAGCCGTGGATATGAGATCGCTCCGGGAGGTCAGAACCTGGAGCCAGTCTTCGGGGAAGGGCGACCATTCGTGCGCCTGCCAATGCTGACTCAGAAGGAAGAGGCCTGCTGCAGAGCCACTGTGATTATTATTTTTAGCAGTGCGCAGGTCTTTCATTCTTTTACACTTACCATGCCAGGAAGTCACAGAGAATGGGTTCCCGCAGCTCCAGCTCCTTCTCTTCGTTTTCTTTTTTCTTTTTTTTTTGTGGTGTTTCCCTGGCTGGGAATGGAACCCAGGCCACGGCGTTGAGAACTCCCCCACTGGTTTTCACGAAGTGTGCTTCTCTAGGTGGAGCAGGATGGTGCCTCAGTGGAACCCAGATGCCTTTGTCTTTGGCTTCCTTCTTCTTTTCATTTTCCTTCATGTGTTTCAGAAAGCTGTCTCGGTTCTTCGAGTACTTAATATGCTCAGTATGCACATTAATTCTTTTGGCAAGCACCTTGCCCTTGTTTACAACAATGCTGGGCAACACTGTAGATTCTTCCAGTCTTGCCATGGTAACATCTGTGGGGCATTCCTTTTCCAACAGTGCCCATTCCCTTGATGTCTACAGTATCTATCGCCTTTCTCTGCATACTCACATGTATGAGGCCAAAGGAACGACTCCATGTTTTTTCTAAAAGGCCTGGAGAACATCCAGTGGGTGTCTGTCCTCTTTCCCTTCGTTAGTCACTTGGACAAATTACCGAAGATGACCGTTCCGGCCAAAAGGCCATTGTTATTTTTTTGATGACAAAAGAATATACCTCTCTAAACTTAATGCTGCGGATATCTAAATGGTTTCTAGTTAAGGGTATTTTTATTTGAATGTATGCACATCTAAAATCACAATCCCATTTGGCAGGTTCTGGGCAGAAAAAGGCAAATCTTGAGTCCTTTTAGTGCAGCTATAAATGCTTTGAACTCAGGAAAGAATATCAAGAGACCCTGCTTTGCCACTCCTTTGCTTTCTGCCCTATCACTTGACAGGGAACCTGAGAGTTGGGGAGATGGGAATAATTGGGCTGGAGGTCGAGTACGAGAATAACAATAATGATAATAATAGCTTACACTCATCTAGCCCTGTTCAGTTACCTGGTATTGGCCTTTTGGCTATATGTTAACTCATTTAAGCCTTGTAATAACCATATGTAGTAGGTATCATTATTATTATTTTTCCTATTTTATAGCCGAGGAAATTGAGACAGGAAGGGTCTACTTACCTAAAGACCCACAACTAGTAAAGGGTGAAGCCAGGATGCAAACTCAGGTGATGTGGCTCCAGAGCCAGTGTTTCAATCACTTTTCTAGGATTCCCCCAAATGCACAGCATGTCCCAAAGTGGATTCTAAGGAATATTGATCCTGCAGGATGCTGAATGCCATTACACATAAAAGGAAACAGTGGGTTGAAGTTAATAGGTCTCTTTACATCAACACTTCTTAGGTTTGGCAATATGCCAATCAAAATGGTAGCTCTTAAAGAAGCAACTTCAAAATGCAGCCCTTCCCAAACATATTTGACCCTTTAGAATCTTGTTTCAGAAAAGATTTTAAATAAGTTGTATTCCATGGACCACATGCTGTTAATCACCAGTGTAGAGGGCTTTTGAGTCTGACATGTGGGTACAATGGAGCTGGCACGCATCGGCTCGTGAGAACCAATTGTTAAATGTTCAGAGATAGTGAAAGCCACTCATTACATTCAGTCATTATTAAAAGTTAAATTATATAAACTTACAATCAAATAAATTACATTACAAAGGTAATGGATATTCAAAACTTGCCACTTCTTGATTATACTTTAATCTAAGGTTATTTATGTTTACATGTGTCTATTTATGTCATTGTGTTTATATAGTAGAAATAATAATATTTGTGTTCTCTTGAGCATCTCCTATCTCCACATTTCATGTTAGGAGCTTGAAATCAGCCACGGTTAGAGAATTTAAGGCTCATTTGAGGGTAAGGAGGTCTGTTTTTGGAGAACTACATGTTAATCATTTATCAGCACACCACTGCAGATGCATATCCTTAAAATATTGATGTTATTGTTAAGTGTGATTTTGGGAAAATGATTCTGTTTTCAAACTTTGGCCATGTATTTCTTAAGATCGTTGGGAGGGTTACATGAATTCGACTGGATTAAAGCAGGGTTCCTACAGATTCCTGAATGCTACTCAAGACTTATAGAATGACAATCTCCTTGGATGTGCCCGGGGATCTGAACTTTAAATAAAGCTCCCCAGGACACATATTCATAGACCTGCATTTGGAAACAAACAACTAAAGCTACTGGAAGAAAAGAATAAGTAGATTTCTGGACTAAGAAGCTACGAAGAGTTCTATTTTCCTTCTAACTCCAGCATAGCAGTAAGCAAGAAAACAAAACATTCTCTTTCCAAAGTGTGACTTGTTATGGGGCTCAGGCAGAAGAAAGGGTCCTCTTCCCCCACCAGAGTTATTTTGTGTCTCTAATCCTCTGTAGGTAACACAACCAGGATAGGACCATTTCTCTAGGCCATCCAAAGGAAGTGGAAATAACTCAGTTATAAAGTCACAGTTCATAATGCTCATTACTATTACGAGCTTTACCTGTCTTGCATCCAAATTCTGGCAGTAAGGCCAAGTCCCACTGGAGGACATCTTAATCTTCTTGGTCATCATTCATACCTGAACAAGGTCAACAGCAAAAGCTGATATACTGTATCAGACCCCTGAGCCAGAATCCCAGACCCTGCTCCAACGCTTTCCAGCCCCAATGCAACTACCAGAGTCAGGTGGGCACTAGTTTTGATTCAATTTAAGATATTTTATTTTTACTGCATAGGCTATGTGTATGTGTATACACACATATGTATAAAATCAGAGAACACAAGAGATCATAGTAATAAAAAAACAAGTGTCCTTTACCACAATCCTCTTTAACCTAACTCCTCCCCAGAAATCAACCTGTTTTATTAATAATTTGTTAAGCAATTTGTTTTTAAGTTTTTTCATAGTCACTTTTACATCCCTAAATAATGTTTATATGTCTACTTTTAATGCATCCATTTTAAATATTATCTACTACTTTCTCTATGACAGAAGAGAATTTTGGTTACTTATACTAGTCTAACTTTCTCAGTAGTTATTACTCTCATTTCCATAATTGGTGAAACATTTTAAACATATACTTTTATTGTTTATTCTATCACCACAAGATTGGGTTTCAAGTTCTCACTTGGTAAGAAAATTTTAGAGTCCCTATTTTCTTCCCTGCTTTTCTGCACCCATTCTTTCCCCTCCTAGCTAGTGCCTGTCTTTGCATAGTATTAAGGTTCAGTGGACTTCTGGGAGTTGCAATTTGCTCAACCACGCCTGAGATTTTGAGATTAAGTGGCTACTGTGATGTTCCTGGCTCAGCATATTTCAGGATTGCCATCGAATGTTGGTCACAGAAGAGGGCCGGAAACACAGAACGTAATTTTGAATCCCTCAGCTATCCTTTTGTGTATTCAAGGAAAAGATAGTCTTTTGGTTTTGTTTTTTTGTTTTTGTTTTTATCACAGGAGCTGTCTTATTAAACCAGCCACCATAGAACATCATGATGATGGGGCAGACCAAGGTGTAAGGGGAAGAAATCCCATTAGGGTTCCCAGCAGGAGGGTCACTGGAGACATGCACACTAACAAAAGAAGACCTGGGGCTCCATCCGTGTTCCTGTGGTCTCAGCTCCAGTTCCAAAGGGGATAAAAATGGCTGTTCACTTTCAGAAAACATTTCAAAGGCACTCAAAACACACACAAAGGTTTTGTTCTTTCAAAAACCTTTAGAATAGAGATGAGGATAAAAACATCACTTTAAAAAAATACTTGCCATTACTGAGAAGGGGGACCCCAAAACACCCAGAATTTATTTATTTTAAAATGTGTATTTATTCTTACATGTTTAAACTTCAGTTACCTTCAAAGTACTCTCTGTTTGATGCAATACATCTATCGAGATGCTTTTTCCACTGCTCAGAAGTTTTTGAACTTTCCGATTTCAATGCCTTTCAGTGCTTCTGTCGTTTTTTGTTTCAGCTCTTCCACATCAGCAAAACATTTCCTTTTGAGGACCTTTTCTTTCCAGGGAAACAAAAAATGTTGCTCAGGACCAGATCAGGTAAACAGGGAGAGTGGGGCATGGGGGTCATCCTGTTTTTGGTCACAAAGTGCTGAACACTCAGTGTGGTGTGGGCAGGTGTGTTGTCATGCTGCATGCTGTTCATGTACTTCACCCATCATGAAACGGGCAAATGCACTGAAAGAGTCTCAAAAAAAAAAAAAAAAAAAAAATCACTGAAGCCAAACTCAGCCTCTCACAACACCAGCTGCTATGCTGATGCAGATGGATTTCTAGAACACTCACCTAGTAGGGGAAAACTATACTATAAGGAGCCTGCCCTCCAGAAGGTAATTGTTTTTTGGGGGTCCCCTCTCATGAAACTATTATCTATAAGGTTTTAAAAAATTATCTGATTAAGGCTTCTCATTAGCTAAAATGTTCCTAATTATTAACATTATTAGTTTATGTAGTTGTATGTTGAAAAGCTTTTTGGAGACACTCAACTGTGTCCTCAGTTCCTTACCTATTATTTCATAAACAAAGAAAATAATTATTAAAATGTTTTACAAATAATTTGCTATCTTTAAGAAATTTTAAACTAGTGTATCTGTGCAATGTTCACACTTACCAAGACAGCAGAATTGGTAACTGACTTCCAGTTCTGAGTTCATTTATTCTACCAATATTTATGGAGCAGCTGGTATGAACAGGTCCTATACTGGGCCTTGGGAATACAATATTGAAAAATAGATATGTCCTTGCCTTCATGGAGCTCATTGTAGTGAGGAAAACCACTGTCAAACAAGCAATTATGCTGACAAATGCAATGCTGGTCTATGCAGTGCTATGAAGGATTCATGTCCTGTGAGTGCCTCTATAAGGCATAAAACAGAAGGCTTCCCTGAAAATGTGGCCACTGAGCTGAGTTTTGAGGGATGACCAGAGAGGGCCCTGACAAGGACCTTCGACTATTCTGACAGTTCTGTCCAGCCCCAGAGGGTTTGGGGAGAAATGAGATAGGTCAGATGAGTGTTTTTCATAGAAATTCCCTTAGCACTAATCCTATTCTGCCTTTTTAACCTCACTTATTCTCCTACTTCTCTGGGACATTCTTAAAACTAGAGATCAGGCAAGATGGTAGATTATATTCCGAACACCTAAGCCCATGCTTTTAAAAATAGGGACAGCAGTGGTCCCCAACCTTTTTGGCACCAAGGACTGGTTTTGTGGAAGAAAATTTTCCACAGACAGGGGGTAGAGGGGATGGTTTCGGAATGAGTCGAGTGCACTGCATATTTTTTTTTTTTTTGCTTTTTGGTATGTGGGTAGCTCCCTGGCTGGGAATCGAACCCAGGCCGCAGCGCTGACAGCACCAGCGCTGAAGCCTTAAGCCACTACACCACCAGGGAACTCCCTGCATATTTTTGTTATTATTACATTGTAATATATAATAATTACACAACTCCCTTGCCCTCTGTAAAGCCTGCCACCAGATGCAGCATAATTGTGACTTGCCACTCACTGATAAGGTTTTGATATGAGTCTGCAATTTGTTTATTGTCTCTGCAGTCAAACCTCTCTGCTGTTAATCTGTATTTGCAGCCGCTCCCCCGCACTAGCATCACCGCCTCAGCGCCACCTCAGATCATCAGGCATTAGATTCTCATAAGGAGCAGCAACCTAGATCCTTTGCATGCGCAGTTCACAGTAGGGTTCGCATCCTTGAGAATCTAATGCTGCAGCTGATCTAACAGGAAGCAGGGCTCAGGCAGTAATGTGAGTGATAGGGAGTGGCTGTAAACACAGATGAAACTTCACTTACTCACTGGATGCTTAGCTCCTGCTGTGCGGCCTGGAGGTTGGCGACCCCTAGGCTATAACACTCTGTCTTGGCTACCCTTTCATGCGCTTAGGAAGCCCTCTCCAGGCCAGGGAAGGAGAGTCATAGGATGATCTAGGGCAGTGGTTCTCACTTTTTTGGTTTCAGGACTCCTTTATATTCTTAAAAATTAGTAAGGACCCCAAAATGTTTATATGGGTTACATCTATTGGTGTATTATCCTATTAGAAATTAAAACTGAGAAATCTTTGAATAATAAAACTGTTAACAAAATTTTTAAAATGAAATAATTATTTTTCAAAACAAAATTATTTAGTAAGAAGAGTGGTGCTGTTGAGCATTTTTACAAATCTCTTACCCGGTTTAACAGAAAGAACACAGCTGAGTTCTTAAAGCTGCTTTTGCATTCAGATTGTTATGTTGTTTTGGTTGAGATACGAGAAGAAAATATAGGGGAGTTCCCTGGTGGTGTAGTGGGCTTCAGTGCTATCAATGCTGCGACCCGGGTTCCATTCCCAGTCAGGGAGCTACCCACATTAAAAAAGAAAAAAAAAAAAAAGAAGAAGAAAATACAGATAATCTGGCCTCATACTGACAGTCTTCAATACTAAATCCAAACTTTAGTAGTAGTAGTTTCTTAAAGGTCAGTTACAATGTGGAATCTATTATTTTATTAATGAAACTTTATTGTTTCATTAGAATCCAATGGTTTATCTTGTCCTTTGAATGGACATTTTTAACATTTTACATTTTGGGTGGAAAGGATATTAGTTCACCGAGTCATGCCTATCTTCAAATTGTTAACTAATTTCACTATCCAGTACCATCGACCAGGTTTAGGACATGCTACCCCAAAATATGGCAACTTTGCATACTGAATATTTCAAGCTGAGAAAATTTGAGAAATGGCATGTGAAAGAAGGACTTTTTTCTTCTTCTATTTTGTTAGCTCTGCTTGTGACCTGGTTGATTCTCAATAACACTGAATGCAGTGTTCAACAGCCACCATTAGAACGAACATATATTTGAGCTGTTCTTGTGATGTTTTCCATCTCCAGGAAGGACTTTCTGACCTTCCCCTGAAGTGGGCCATAAAACCCTAATGTGGGAGGTGCCTTCCCTGTACCGGGAGGAAAGGGGATCTCTGGAAATGAAGGGACTGAGAGGAGTCTGAACAGGCCTCGATGACTTTACCAGTTTCCTACGTTTAGCTCACCTTTGTCCTGTCACATCTTCCCATGACTTTCTACTCTGCAGCAAACCTAGCATAAAAATACTCAGGTTCAAATGTTACTTCCAGTCTTTATTTTTTTAGGAAGGCTCCTGTGTCCTGTAAAACTTGTATTAAATAAATTTGTATGCTTTTCCCTCATTAATCTATCTTTTGTTACAGGGTTCCAGTTAAGAACTTAAAATGACAGAAGGTGGTACTTTTCTCCCTTCCATCACTAATCTCAAAGTTTTTTTAAGAATTGGGAAGCTCTCAAGCTCACAGTAGTGAATGCGTATTTTTCAAAATTCTAATTTTAGTTTGAAAATTTAAATTTTATCACTAGCAACAAATTCTATCAGTTGTTTTATCTGAAATAATAAGCTCACCCTCTTCTTTTGCAGGACAATGTCTGCCATAGTTTGTCAGTCATTTTTTTCAAGCAAAAATGATGTTACATTGAAAAAGTGGCTAGTTCAGCTCACAAATCAATCATACAATCATTTTCCTGGAGATGAATATTATTCAGCATGCCACAAAAGTGCTTTATTAGTATTTTAGTATCAAAACAGAATATTAAAAAGATATGTTTAATAATAGAGCCTTAAGGCGTGTTGAAAAGTGCTGATATAAAGCAATTTCCCCAACTGTCTCTTAATGTTGATAGTTATGGGTCCAGAGCCCTCTTAAGAACCCAGAGTTTAAGGACATTTGTGCAAATCTTTTTTAAGGATCACAAGTCCAGTAGATAGATGAGTTAGTTTGTATCTTGTGGATGGGGTTCAACCATCTCTTATTTAGAAAAGTTCTGTTTGCACATCCCTCTGGTATTTCTCAAGTATACTGTATTTAAACTTTTTTTTTTTTAGGATAAGTCTTGGTCAATCCTCTTAAGTCTTCATAAATGGAGAATTTCCACTTGCTTAGCTCTACATTTGTTTGCTTTTTAAAAACACAGCCCTTGTAATCTATGTATTCACTGTTATCTTCTCTGCCAGGGCCATTAATGAATTGCATGAGGAAATATTCTACCTATAGCATTAAGTATCTCTGCTCCAAAAAATTTTTATTTACCAAAATGGGCAATGAGGTGGATTCAGCTCCAGGCAGTAGTTCGCCAACCTACTGCAGCGATGCTTGACTTCAGCTGTCTCGCTCACCTTGACTTTCTTATAGATTGAAGCTTCATGAAAGGACTGCATACTTGACACATATTTTTGAGATGTCTTTCTACACAGAAAAATGTGAACACCTGGATGTTTTGAGTATGTGCTACAGTTCAGCAGATTAAATTACCATTCCTGGCATGGCTAGTAGGAGCTAAGTGGTATATCATCATCCTGTTGTAACTTCTGTTGAATGCTCTTAGCAGTGCTGTTACTGTATTTCTTCCACTTGATAGCATAACTTGGTAAGACTAGAATGAATTGATCCCAAATTGGTAACTTCATGTAACGTACTTTAGACACTCCATTTTAAGAAGAGTGGTAAAATGCTGAAAGACGTAGGTGGACCACAATGGTTAATCTAGATTAAGTGGTAAGAAAGCAAATAACTATAGGACCAGAATTACTTGCCCTACCCTTCACAGAGGCATTATTTAAAAGTTAAATGACAGCTCCCCGATTTATTTTCAAGTGTGTTCCTAGCAGTTGGGGCTACTTATTGGACCACTTTGTGCAATACTATACACCCTCACAGGTTGTTTTCTTGGAACACTACTTGCACAACATTTTGTTCTGAAAATACTGCTCTGCTCAATAGGGATGACTATTATACTTGAATGAACCCCACATATTACAACATAATAATGTTAGTTTTCACAAAGGAATACAGGAGAAAAATGTATTTTCTTAACAGAAATAAAATCCTTGGGATAAGTAATTAGCTATCTATAAACACCCATCTGCCACAGCATGAAAGGACATTATATTTATCATTTTCAAGGGCTATGAAGTACTTATTTTTCACAGCAGTTTAATGGCTGAAATTCCAATCAAACAGCTAACATTTGGACCTTTATATTCTCATAAAATGTCCAGGTACACAAATTAGAATGTTCCAGCTAGGAAGGATAACTGAAAGAACAGATCCACTAACTATGAAGACAAAAATCTTAAGAGCCCTGGGTAAAATACGGCGATATCAGTTTTGAGGAGAAATCATTTTTGAAAAGTAGTTTTTAAAAGAACAGATATATCTGTTATGCAGTTACAAGAAAGAAAAAATAAAACAAATAATTACATGTTTTTTGGTTACTTTAAAAATCCATTAAATCTTATGGGTTTTTGTTCATCACCCCACCCCACCCCACTCAAATTTCTTTTTGATATGATTTTTGCTATACTAAGTATTAAGTTCTATGGAAATCTTCCCATTCATTCATATACTAGGGGAGTATTTGATGAGGGTGACAATTCTCAAAGGGATCTAATGTAAATGTCAAATATTCTTTGGAAGGGGTCCTTGACTATATGATGATGGTGATACTATCACCTAGCACTGATTATTTTCTATGTGCCAACTACTGATCTAAGTAGTTGAAATGTATTAACTCATGAACTGGCACATTCATGGAACAAGAGAGAGGTTAAGGAACATTACACTATATAGCAAGTAAGAGTTGGAGCCAAGGCTTCATCCTAGGCACTGACTCTAGAGCTCATGCTTCTCACCACTATGCTATGTTGCCTTGTGTATGTTTTGTTTTGAAAAACAAGCAGTGGTTGAACTGAAAAGAAGCATGTGACCCATCTCTCTTTAAAAATCCATTTTCTCAAACATGTTTCCTTTGTTAAGACTAATCAATATCAAAAAAACAAAAAACAAACAATCCAATTAAAAATGGGCAGAGGACCTGAATAGACATGTCTCCAAAGAGGATATAAACAGACAGCCAATAGACACATGAAAAGATGCTTAACATCACTAATCATCAATAAATGCAAATCCAAACCACAATGAGATAACCACCTCCCAATTGTCAGAATGGCTATTATTAAGAGTCAACAAATAACAAGTTTTGGTGAGGATGAGGAGAAAAGGGGACCCTTGTGCACTGTTGGTGGGAGTATAAATTGGTGCAGCCACTGTGGAAAACAGTACGGAGATTCCTCAAAAAATTAAAAACAGAACTACCATACGACCCAGAAATTCTACTTCTGGATATTTATCTGAAGAAAATAAAAACACTAATTTGAAAAGATATATCTACCCCTATGTTCACTGCAGTATTATTTACAATAGCTGAGATGTGAAAGCAACTTAGGTGTCCATGGATAAGTAAATGAATAAAGAAGATGTGGTACATCTATATATACACATTGGAATACTACTCAGATATAAAAATAAAAAAGAAATCTTAACCATTTGTGACAACATGGATGGACCTAGAGGGTATTGTGTTAACTGAATTAAGTCAGACAGAGAAAGAAAAACACAGTATGATTTCACTTGTATGAGGAATCTAAAAAAACAAGAAGAATAAAACAAAAACAGACTCATAGATACAGAGAACAAGTGATAGTTGCCAGAGGGGGTGGGGGGTTGGGTTAAAAAGGTGAAGGGGAGTAAGAGGTACAAAATTCCAGTTATAAAATAAATAAGCCATAGGAATGAGACATATAGCACGGGGAATACAGTCAATCATATCATAATAATATTTTACAGTGACAGATGGCTACTAGACTTGTGATCAATCATAAGGCATATAAATGTTGAATCATTATGTTGTACACCTGAAACTGACATAATACTTTAATAAAAAGATTTTTAAAACAGACTTATTTTAAAGGTTTCTGGATTTTATAAAAGTCCTTAATTATTTTGAAGTATTTTATAATGTTAATGGTTGTATACATTTCATTAAATGTTTTCTATTGTGCATTTCAAACTGAGTCAATAACTGTAAATGACATAATTGTAGTCATATAAGTACATTAACAGTTACACATTTAACTTTGTACATAAATCTAGTTTGAAAAAGGTATTATATGAGTAAATAAAAATACAAGTATATTTATCCCAATCTTTAAAAACTTTTATGAAACCTAGGATAAATGCATTGAAATTAGATTTCCTGGGCAATACTAGAAAACTAAATGGTTAAAGAATATTTGCAAAGAGGGAAGAAGCTACAAAAAGAGAACTAACTATATAACTACAGGATAATCAACTAAGCTGTCTTAAAATGCGAAGTGTGATACTCTTTTTCATATTTCAGTCCTTTACACTTGGTCTTTAATCTCTTATATCCTAATATCCTAACAAATAACACAGTTAAAATTACTCCTCATCAGAGGGAAATCTGCAATAAAATGTATAATACCTTGTGTATAGTTACTAGTTTTATAAAACATTACCCAATCAACTAATCAATTACCAGTGTTTAAAATATATAGTAGAAAACTTACTAAAAACACCAAAAGACTCTGTTTCAAATTTAGGCCAATTGAAATAATTCTCAATATAGCTAAACTCAGTGTAGGGGTTACATTTGGTTAAATCTTGCTGACCAAACTTCTGAGAATGTGATTATGTAGACGGACCACCACGACCAGTAGATTCCTTTCCTTAGCTGCACGACATTGGATTCCTACCACAATTCTAAAGAGGAGACTCGTTACGAAAGGATAATCATCTATGTGCTCCTATTAAAACCCCTCTCCCCACCTCCTACCCATCCCATCCCCACAATAAAACTGTTAATTGTTGCTTTTTCACTGGAGACCATAAGTTTGAGTTGAATTATTCAATGTGAGGGTCACAATGAGAGAACGTGGATCTTTCTTATTCTTGTGGACTGTGATCTTTCCTTTCAAGGCTTCACCTAAAGAAAGGCAAAAAAGATGCTTAAGAATTCACAGAAAACAGTCTACTAGAAAAGTAATAATGTATACCTAATGTATACTTCCTTTTGTTGTGAGATGTTTCCCTGATTTTTAAAAACTGTTAAAATTGTTAAAGCCTTACAAAAGAGTAATAAAAATTACAGTGGTCATGAGAGGTTGAGGAGTAGTTTTATTAGATTCCTGATTATGAGGTCCTATGGTAAGTCCTGGACATACATAAATATGTAAGACATGGTTCCTGCCCTCAAAGAAGTCAAGGGTGACGAGAAATAGCCATATCAACATTACACAACAGGTGTATGTCTAAAGTGTGCTGAAGATGAGATTTAGGGATGGCTGGAAGGTAGTAGAAGGCAATATTTTACAAGAATGAATGAATTATCTGTAGACTAAAGTAACAAGTGCACAATGAATGGCATTTGTGGGGAAAAACATGTTACAGAGTCTTTAGGGAATGATATTTTTAGGAACTGAAAATTAAAGTTGAGGAAACTTAAATTTGTATTTTATAGAGGCACATGACAGGCTGTTGTCCTTGAAGGTACTAACACTGTAAATGGAAAACAGCATTTAACACAGGTGAAACAGCAAACACAAAAAATATTACATATTCTTTTATAAAAGATTTTGGTATAGATTACCAGATCATAAAAGAGGGTGTTGCTTCTGCTGGACCCTATATTTATCCAGAAAAGAAAAATATGATTAAATGATTAAGCAAACTTTATTTCTGGGAGTGGGCCTGAGGGGCAGGGTATTAGGTTTAGAGGTATGTGTGAGGTTGGGGGAAGGATTTAATTTTTTTACTCATTTGAACTCTTTGAACATTTTTTTATCATGTATGTGTTGCCATTAAACAAATAATTAAAATTTCGAAAACAAAAATATTATATATTCTTTTAAAGGCAGTAACTGATTCCCTAAAAACTTACATTGTATGCTCCAAATTTTATTTTACTCCAAAATACATCTATTTGCTTTTCTGAATATAAATACTTCCCATTTCATTTTTTCATTTATTTACCAAGAGTCAGAAAATAACAAAAGAGATTGCTAAATTGTATTTGATCACCAATGCTTGCTTTAATAAGAGTAAGATCACACCAAATAGCATCAGGTATATCTTCACTATTTGGATGGACACAGTAATACTTCATAGAAAATGACTTAGAAATCTATATACAACTATTCAAGTACTAAATTAATATCTTATTTTTTTAAAACACTGCAAATCTCCCACATTAAGGGGATTATGAATCTGAAAATATTTTTCACGATGGTAGTGAAACAGAGTAAAAACATACTAAAACCATCTAATTATATTTATATCAGATTATAAAGATATCATTACTGATACATTCTATACATCCCGTAGAAAAGGGAAGGCTTATAGTTTAATACATCTAGAGAAAAAAGACATATTATATACAAGAGAAGACAGAAAAGAGTGACCTCAGGATTTCCATCAGCTAGACATGTCTTTGAAGTGATGACAGAAGAAAATCTATCAACTAACAATTTGATATCCAGCAAAAATCTTTTTAAAAATCAAAGTAAAATAAGGACTTTTTCCAAATAAACAAAAGCCAAAACTTTTTTTTTCCAATAGACGTGCACTACAAGAAATGTTACAGGAAGTTCTTCAGACAGGAGGAAAATGATACCAAAAAGAAACCTGGATCTACACAAAGGAATAACCAGTGCCAGAAATGGTAGGTATGTGGTAAAATAAGACTTCTTTCCTTTTTCAAATTTATTTCAAAAACAACTGTTTAAAATAAAAATACTAAAAACATATTTATTGTGGGTTTAAAAGATCTGAGGAAGTAAAGTGTTTTCCAACAACAGCACAAAAGATCTAAGGGGGGTAAAGGGAAGTATATTGTTTTAAGAGTCAAACTAAGAATGATGCGATATCCTATCATTTGATGATAGTTTTTGATTAAGCTAAAGATGTTAGAAACACCAGAGAAACTATTATAAAAATAAATCCAAAAGTTATGGCTAATTAGTCCAAGGGTAAAGATAAAATAAAATAGTAAAGAATATTCAATAAAAAAAGGAAGTCAGAAGGAAAATAGAAATAAATGACAGAGGGGATAAATAAAAAATAAAAGGCAAATGATACAATTAAATCCAATTAACATTGATGAAAGCATTTAATGTAAACAAGTCCAATACACTTTAAATATAAAGATATAGGTTAAAAGTAAAAGGAAGGAGAAAGAAATTGCATATAAATGTTCATCATAAAAAAGCTGGAATGGTTACATTAATTTTAGACAAAGTTGATTCAGGAAAAAAATATATATCCAGAGATAAAGAGAGATAACTTCTTCAACTCATAAATAAGACATCATGAATTTCTGTATGCACAGAGCTTCAAAATGCATGACACAAATCGGACAGAACCATAAGAAACAGACAAATCTACAATTATTGTTGAAAATTTCACCTCTCCTTTGTTGATAACTACAATAACAACTAGACAGAAAATAAGAAAGAACATGGAAAACCTGAACTACATATTAACCAATGTGACCTGAATGACATCTATAGAACCAAGACAGATTATATGCTGGGTCATAAAACAAATCTTAAACAATGTAGAGAAACCATACAGAATATGTTCTCTGATCAAAACTAAATAAAATTAAAATTCACTAACAGAAGGATACTTGAAAAATCCAAAAATATTTAGGAAGTAAACAACAGACTTCTAAATATTCCATAAATGAAAATAAAAACCCCAACTACACAGTATTTTGATCTATGATAATGAAACACAACATATAAAAACTATGTGGTGTACAGCTAAAACAGTGCTTCGAGAAAAATATGTATAGCTTTAAATGCTTACATTAGAAAAAAACAAAAGAAAACAGGCCAGAGGTCTTCATTGTTGAATTCTATCAAAATGCTTAAGAAAAATTAACACCAAATGTACATAAACTCTTACAAAAAAACACAGGAGAAAATGTTCTCCGACTCATTCTTTGAGGGCAACATTATCCTGATACCAAAACAAGATAATCAGAAGAAAACTACAGATGAATATCCCTCACTAACAGATTAAAAAATCCTTTGAACAAAAGAAAATTATATGACTGTCTCATGAAATGTATAAAATGCATCTGACAAGATTAATTCATAACAACTTTCAGCAAGCTGGAACGACTCTTCCTCAACCTGAGAAACTACAGATAACATAATTATTAATGGTGAAAGACTAAACGCTTTCTTCCTAAGATTGGGACTGAAACAAAATGTCCATTCTGACCACTTCTAATTAGTATTCTTAGATGCCCTAGTCAGGATGTTAATATGCGAGGGAAGAAAAAAAGGAATACAGATTAGAGAAAAAACCAAAAAAGATGTAGAAACAGTATTTGTAGACAGAAACAGTATTTATATATAGAAAATCCTAAAGCAAAATGCAAAAAAGCTATTAGAACTTTAAGATGATTTAGCAATATTTTAGAATATAAGGTCAATACAAAACATTTAACCTTATTTTTACACATTAGCAACAAAAATTAGAAATTAAAATAAAAAATCACAATAGCATGTACAATAGCATCCAAAGACTATACAATACTTAAGATAAATGTCACAACCTATGTGCAAGATTTTGACACAACTCTGAGATAGTGCTCAAGATGATCTAAATCAGGGCTGGGCAAGTCCACCAGTGGACTGCCAAGCAATTTTGGGGTGACCACCTGAATAATAAAAGAAACAGGAGTGGACCATGACACTTGGAGGAGTAGCCCTTGCCCTGAAAAAGTCTACTCAGGCCTGATCTAAAGTAAATAGAGAGATGTATTTTGCTTGTGGATAAAAGACTCAATGTGTTTAAAATGTCAATTCTCACCAAAGTAACCCATAGACTAAACACAATCTCAATCAAAATCCTAGCAGGTTTTTTTTTTAGTAGAAATTAACAAGTTGATTTTAAAATTTATATGGCAATTTAAAGGATCTAGAACAGCAAAAACAATTTTGAAAAAGAACATACACATAGATCAATGGGTCAAAACAGAGCTCAGAAATAGACCTATAGGGGAGTTCCCTGATGGTGTAGTGGCTTAAGGCTTTGGCGCTGGCGCTGTCAGTGCTGCGGCCTGGGTTCGATTCTCAGCCAGGGAGCTACCCACATACTAAAAAGCAAAAAGACCTAAACATAATGACCAATTAAATTTTGACAAAGGAGCCAAGGTAATTAAATAGAAAAAGGACAGTCTTTTTAAGAAATGATGATGCAACAAACTACTATACACTTGGGTAAAAATGAATACTTACTCTTAAAAATTAACATAAAATAGATTAAAAACCTAAATGTAGAAGCAAAACTATAAAAATTTTAGATGAAACATACAGTACAGTAGACTTTCAGTTAATTCACACCCATGGGGATCAGTAGATGCCAGATAAATGCAGTTATTTCTTTGATTTTTTTTGTTGGTTGCTTAAGAGTACCAGTTGCTTGAGGTTAACAGGGAGTCTACTGTATTAAGGAAATCTTTGTGATGTTAGGGTAGCAAAGAGTTTTAAATAAAGACACAAAAGCACAAACTTAAAGTTAAGAAAATGAAAAGACAAGCCGAGAATTGGGATTAAAAATACTAAGAACACATATATTTGACAAAGAACTTATATCCATCTATGTAAAGATTCTTACAACTCAATAGTGAGATAACTCAATTAAAAATTGAGCAAAACATTTTAAGAGAAATTTCACAAAAAAGATATACAAATGACCAATAAACATATAAAAAGATGCTCAACATTATTAGTCATCAGAAAAATGCAAATTAAAACTACAACAATCACTACATATATAATAGAATGGTTTAAATTAAAATGACTGAATATTTTTGTAAGTAGTGGCAAGGATGTGCAGTAATTGAACCCACAATGGTGGTAGAAATGTTAAACAGTACAATCATTTTGAAAAAATTTGCCAGTTTCTTATAAAATTAAAAATGCACTTACCCTAAGACCCAATAATCCCACTCCTAGGTATTTACCCAAGAAAAATGAAAACATATGTCTGCACAAAGACTTACATGAATGTTTGTAGGAACTTTATTCATAATGGCCCTTAATTAAAAACAATCTAAAAGCCTAGCAGCAAGTGAATGCCTAAGTAAATTGTACTATGTCCTACAAAGGAATACTACTTGGCAATAAAATGAAAGCAATTACTGATACACAGATGAATCTCAAAAATATGCTAAGCAAAAGAAGCTGGAGTTTATACATTCTGTATGATTCCACTGATAGAAAATTCTAAGAGAATACCAATACTTTAGAATTAGTAATACTAATACAGTAACATACGGCACATCAGTGGTTGTCTTAGTCCAGGGAATGGAGTTGGGGATGACCACACAGAGGATAAGAAGGAAACTTTTTGGAGTCATAAAAATATTTTGTATCTTGATTAGGGTACATACATTTCTCAAAACTCATCGAACTCTACAATCAAAATGTGAATTTTTACTGCATGTCAAATACAGAATAAAGTTGTTTTTAAAATGTGATGCCTTAGAAATAAACATAGATAAATATAATATAGCAAAGAAACCAAAAAAATCCATTATGAAGATTTAATACATGGTTAAGTGGGACATTTTAACTCACTGAGGAAAGAATTTAATACAATTGTGTAAATACCATAATATAATATTTTAAATATGAAATCAAACTAATACCACCAAAGGAAAAGGTTGAATATTTGACTATACAAAATAAAAATTCTATAAAGATACTTTTAAAGAAATAAAAGCAAAGGAAACAATGTTAGTTTCACTTCTTAGAATAATAGCAACGAATAAAAAAGTCTGAATTTTTAATTGATTCTTTATGATGGATTATCAGAAGTGGGATACCTTAATAAAAGGCATACTATGTATTCCAGTTTTACATTCCTGCCATCTTCATCAGCACTGGGTGTTACTACAAACAAAACCATCCTCCTCAAGTACCTGGTACCAGCCTTGCCGGGGCCGCCTGCTCCATAGCCCCCAGTCCCGGCCTCCCATCAAAAAAGACTGTACAAATTACATAGGTTCTAGATGTATAATTCTACAGTTCATTGTCTATGTCTTGGATTATATGACCAATGTTAACCCAATAAACAAACAAAAAGATTCTGTGTGTCTGTCTCCAATAAAAGTTTCTTTTATTAGGGGGCAGAGGGGGACCAACAGAAATACCTTGGTTATTTGGATAAAACAACAATCAGAATCTGATTGCTCTGATTTGCATTTCAGTGATTACCAATGGTGATGTTATTTTGAAAGTTTAACCACCATCTTAAAAAAAATCTTTTGTACATTTACCTTAGTAGATCTTGTTGATGTATTGTTGCAAATATTTCTTTTTTGTATATGTGCACTATTTGTTGCTGTTCTTTAAGTTGCCTTAGAAGTGTTTAAAAAAATGTAAGTTTGCTTGTCTATGAATGTTCTGATATTCAATCCTGTGGTCAAAATAGGAAGGTTCCATGGTGCTTATAAAGCAGGTTATCAAATTCTTCATTTCAGGTTTAAAGGATATGCCAACAACAGCTCTATGTAGCCCAAGTTAAGGTGAACTAGTAATGGATACTTTTGTTAAGTTTCCACATAAAAAATGTTTAAGCATCAACATTAAACAAACAGAACATCTGATCAATTAAAAAGGCATAACATTGCCTTATAAGCTCATACTATAATTTTCATGTCTTAAAATGAAATATAAATAAAATAACTACTTCTATAATAACCTTAATTTCAAAATGAGAATGCAAACAGCACCTATTCAAGTTAATTAAATAGCATGAAGGGTCACAGTAATAAATACATAATTCACACTGCTGAACTCCATTGTTCAAGCCTAACTAAAGTGTCAAGGCAGTGGCTGTAATACCAGAATAGATCGGAGTAATTAATCAGTGTCAAACAGATATAAAATGACTAATGTTGTTAAGCATGTATACTATGGTGAGAGCCGCGAAGGACATTCTCTATGGAGCTGAGCTGTATCACCTTGCTTTAATCATCTGCAGACGGCTATTAGTACACCACAAAGCAGCACTACAGTTCAATCAAGAATAAAATTTAATTTCAATTCTGTTCTAATGGTTTTTTAAAATAAATTTTCTTCCAAAGCAATAAAATTTCATTTCCTCAGAAGAGGGAAAAGTAAAAAAAAAAAAAAAAATCATTACTATCGCTATTAAAGCTTAGAATTAAAATAAAAAGACAAAAAATAAAAAAAGACAAGAGTAATGGATTCTCCATATAAAAGCTTACTGGGTATATATTAGAGAAAGAGAAATAAATAGTCTGATATTAATCATATTTTTAAAGTCAAATCATATGAAAATGATCTGGATTTTAAGAGTAAACACTGTCACATTGTACACCAAATGTACTATAAAATAATTGCACATTATTTTTAAAGAAAAAGGAAAAGAATACTCTATGAATTTAACTTTAAAGTAAGTGTTCTCTACCTCCTTTAAAAGTGTTCATTCTTACTCTCACAATGCTAGAAGTGCAAATTGTTTAGAGCACTTCTTTTCAAACTATTTTTAGAACTACACTATGAATAAAATAACAAGCAAAACAGAACAAAACAAAAACAAACTACGCTCATCATTTTATGGTTCCATTTTGCTTGTTGCCAAATGTAGAACTCTTAGTCTGAGAAATTCCCTATTCACACTGTTTTTTCCTGCTTTCTAAATATCTAAAAGTCTACTCCACAAGGGTAGTTTTACCATTACAGAAAAAAAAAATTACCATTACTGAGAATGTTCACTTGTGCGTGCCCAAATGAGCGCACGCGCGCGCGCGCGCGCACACACACACACACACACACACACACACACCACAATCCAGGCAGAATAACTGTATAGATATGTTTATAGTATTTTATTTATTTCAAAAAAATATTGTCATATTACTTTCTGGACATTAAAATACACTTAACACACACAGCAAATTGTCCTGATCAGACTTGTGGCTTTATTTAATTTTATCTAAAAATATAGCATACTAAGTCAAAAACTACTTTCAGTTTAACTAAATCCAACTATAAAGAACTATTTTCAGCCATGCCAAGATAAATTTGAACACCAACCTGCTCAAGTGCACTAGTATGATGAAATTTCTGAGATAATAAAAGTTGACAAATTGGGCCAACCAAGTACAACAGCTAGAGAAATGCCGTTGGCAGGTGTCACCCAAGGTGATAAGAAGAAATTAGATTTCAATGGCAATGCATATTACTCTACTTATTTGTTTGTTGAGCAGAATATTTACAATGTGGCAAATACTACATCAGATCAAAAAGGAGTGGGGGTTCTTTTAGAACCCTTTATTCCAGCACACTGGGATACTATAACACGGAAGGACGTATGAACTCATTTGGGAGAACAAAAAGGAAGCAGTTAACTGAGTACGACGAGGAAAGACTTACAGAAATAAGCTGGATCACAAAGAGAAAATTGGAACTCATCAAATGATAGCTTCCTAGGTGTACGAATACCTCAGACAAATGCAAGAATGAAAAAAGAGAGAAAAAGGTTGGCTTAACAATGAGCTGAAGCATATGATGGGCCTGTGTGGGGCTGTGACAGAGTAGGGTCAGGAATGAGAAATGGTCAGACTGTGAAAGGCCACGGTGAGGAGTCTGCATGTTGTCCTGGAGATATGGCTGTCCAGTGAGGAGTTTCATTTTTTAAATTAACTTAACATATAACTTCCATACAATAAAATTTAGACATTTTACATAGGCACTTCAATGAGTTTTACCAATATCTCAAATTCACAAACTTTTGCTTATCCTAAGTCTCAAAGATTATAATATATTATCTGTTATCTTCTATAAGTTTTACTTTATCTTTTAGAAGTTTTAAGCTTTCATATTTAGAGTTGGTTTGTGTACATGGTATAAGGAAGAATTGAGATTATTTTCCTATAAAAATATTTAGTTGTTCTAGTACAATTTCTTGAAGACTATCCTTTTCCCATTAAATTACATTGGTCGTTTGGAAAATTTTAATTAATTATACAAAAGTAGGTCTATTTCTGGATTATCCTCTATTGTTCTATTAATCTATGTCATTTACACATTGTCCCTCAGAGTTTAAGGTTCTGTGGGTCCCCACTGTTGACACTGTTACTACTGCAATTATCTAGAGGGTAGGGGACCTGGAGGATGAGAGAACAGAAAAAATAAATAAAAAAGAAAAACTGGGATTTCTCCCACCCTCTGATCCTTTCCCTATTTCTCAAACTAGAATTAGAGGGCTGCCTGCCCCTGTGGGAACTCTGTGTTGAAGCCCTCCTCCAGGTTTCAAGCTGTCTGGAGTCCAAGTTGGGATATACTGGAGGAAAGCAAACCACAATTTACCACCAGTTCAGTGGTACTTCAAATTCTGGTTTTCTCTTTTCTTTCTTAATTGTTTTATTGGGGTGACATTGATTAGCAAAGGCTGCATAGGTCCCAGGTGTACAACTCTACAGTGCATCGTCTATGTGTTGCATTATGTGTTCACCACCAGAGTCAGTTCTCTTTCCATCACCACATATGTGACGCCCCCCCTCCCTCCTCTCCTATCCCTTCCCGGTCCCCCTCAGGTAACCACTAAACTATTGACTGTGTCCATGAGTTTTGCTTCTTTGTTGCTTTCAGTTTTACATTCCACATATGAGTGAAGTCATACAGTTCTTTGTTTTTTCTGTCTGGCTTATTTCACTTAGCATGATGATCTCCAGGTCCATCCATTTTGTTACAAATGGCAATATTTCATCTTTTCTTACAGCTGAGTAATATTCCATTGTGTATATGTACCACAGCTGCTTTATCCAGTCATCTGTTGAAGGACGCTGGTTGTTGCCATGACTTGGTCACCATAAAAAGTGCTGTGATGAACATTAGGGTACATAAGTCTTTGTGAACTAAGGTTTTCAAATTTTGGGGGTAGATCTCAGAAGGGGGGTTGCCAGGCCAAATAGTAACCCCATTCCCAATTTTCTGAGGAACCTCCATACTGTCCTCCATAGCAGTTGCACCAATCTGCACTCCCACTAGCAGTACAGAAAGGTTCCTTTCTTTCCACACCCTCTCCAGCACTTGTTGTTCCTTGTCTTGTTGATAACGGCCATTCTCACAGGTGTGAGGTGGGATCTCATTGTGGTTTTGATTTGCATTTCCCTGATAGCTAACAAAGTTGAGCATTTTTTCATGTCTGTTGGCCATTTGTATGTCTTCATGGGTGAAGTGTTTGTTCAGGTCCTCTGCCCAATTTTTGTTTTCTTTTTTTTGTTTGCTTTTGTTTGTTTGTTTTGGTGGTTCCCTGGCTGGGAACTGAACCCAGTCCGCGGCATTGAGAACACTGAAGCCTAGCCACTACACCACCAGGGAACCCCATGCCCACTTTTTAATTGGAATATTTGTTTCTTTGTTGTTGAGTCTTATGAATTCTTTATATATTTTAGATATTAGCCCCTTATCAGAGGCATTATTTGCAGATATTTTCTCCCATTTTGTTGGCTGTCTCTTTGCTTTGTTGATGGTTTCTTTTGCTGTGCAGAAGCATGTCAGTTTGATAGAGTCCCATTAATTTATTTTTGCTTTTACTTCCCTTGCTTTTGAGGTCAGGTTCATGAAGTCCTCCCTGAGACCAAGGTCTTTAAGTTTAGGTCCAATGTTTTCCTCTATATAGTTGATTATTTCAGATCTTGTATGGAGGTCTTTAATCCATTTTGAATTAATTTTAGTATATGGTGACAATTCACAATTCAAATTCATTCTTTTGCATATGGTTTTCCAAATTTTTCCAGCACTGCCTACTGAAGAGGGTTTCTTTTCCCCATTGTATATTTTTCACTCCTTTATAAAAATTATTTGTCAATATATTTGTGAATTTATTTCTGGGTTTTTTTACTCTGTTTCACTGGTCTGTGTGTTTGTTTTCCTGCCAATACCAAGCTGTTTTGATTATTAACACTTTGTAGTATAAATTGAATCAGGGAGTGTGATACCTCCAGCCTTATTCATTTTATATAGTATTGCTTTGGCTATTTGAGGTCTTTGGTGGTTCCATATAAATCTGATAATTTTTGTATCTATTTCATGAAAGAATGTTTGTGGGATTTTGATGGGAATTTCCCAGCTCTGGTCGCGTTTTGCAGCCGCATCTCCACCCTGCTTCCCCTCTCTTCTCCTGTTTCCCCACTACCTGGCCTCTTTCTCTAGCCTTCAGGTGTTTTCTTGCTGTGCGTGGATCTCTCAGCTGAGATTGTGCTACTCACAGTTTCCCGTGTGGGACCCCAGCTGTTCAACTGTATTTTCCAGAAGGGGTTTCAAAGACCTCCTCACCAGCGCCATCTTAGGTCCTTTACCGGGTTTTCTTTCCCAATGAATCTGTATCATTTACTTTTCAGGGAACTCAAATAGCTATTCCATGCATTCTGGTTTTAAAGCGACATTTGGTGAGTGAGATATGGAATGTGCTTACATCATCTCACCTGAAACTAAAATTACTGTGCCTTTATATTTAAATATGTTTCCTGCGGACAGCATTTGGTTAGTTCCTGCTTTTATTCAGTTTATTTCTGTCTTTTAATTGGCATGTTTAGATCCTTCATATATATTTTTTTAAAAACTACTTCTTAGAGCAGTTTTAGGTTCACAGCAAAATTGAGAGGAAGGTACAGAAATTTCCCATATCTTCCTGCCCCCACATGCATACTCTCCCCCATTATCACCATCACTCATCAGAATGGCGTATTTTTCACCAAGGCTGAGCCTACACTGACACATCACTCAGAGCCCACAGTTTATCTTTAAGGTTCACTCTTGGTGCTATGCATTGTATGGGCATGTGTATAATGACATATTCCATCATTATAATGTTATACAGTGTTTTTACTGCCCTAAAAATCCTCTGTGCTCTGCTGATTTGTATTCTCCACCCCTGATCTTATTACTGTTTCCATAGTTTTGCCTTTTCCAGAATGTCAAATAGATGGAATCACTCCATATATGTAGCCTTTTCAGATTGGCTTCTTTCATTTAGTAATATGCATTTAAGGTTTTTCCCTGTCTTTTCATGGTTTGATAACTCATTTCTTTTTAACACTGAATAATATAATATTCCATTGTGTGGATGTATAGACCATTCATTTTAAAAATAATTATCAATATGCTTGAATTTAAGTCTACCATCATACCATTTTTCTATTTGTCAATCTGTTTAGATTGTTATACTTATTCTTTTAAATTGAATTTTTTCAGGATTCCATTTTATTTCTATTACTACCTTATTAGCTATCATTTTATGGCGAATTTAAATTATTTTAGCTATTGCTCTGGGGTTTATATTGTACATACTAAATTTATCACAGTTAACCATTAAATAACTTCATGTACAGTGTGAGAACTTCACAATATATTTCCAATTTCTTTATCATTGCCAAACACTTCATGTCGCCATATGTTCTGAACCCCACATTATTGTATTTGCTTTAAATAGATAATTACCTTTTGAGAAATCAAAAATGAGAAAATAAAGGCTTTTTTATGCACTCATACATTTCTGGCATTTCCTTTCCATTTGAAGAACTTACTTTAATATATCATATTGCTGGTCTGCTAGAGATAAATTCTTTGAACATTTTTCTTCTTGAAAAGTTTTTATTTAGCCTTCACTTCTGAAATATATTTATACTAGATATAGAATCTAGGTTGGCAGTTTCTTTCAGCACTTTGAAAATGTCATTTGATTATCATCTAGCTTACATAGTTTCTGATGAGTGTTCTGAAATTATCCTTTCTTGTTCCTCTTTCTATGCTTCCTTTTTCTCTGGTAAGATTTAAAATAATTATCATTGTTTATGAGCAATTTGTTTATGATTTGTTTTGGTGGTATTTTCTTTGTATTGATCCTACTTGGGGTTCACTGAGTTTCTTCCATCTGTGGGTTATAGTTTTCATCAAATATAAGAAAATTTTGGCCATTATTATTTCTTCAAATATATTTTCTGCCCCTGCTTCTTCCAAGGAATTCTATTATTACATTTAAATTAGAGTGCTTCATATTTTCCTATAGGTTACTGGGGATATGTTCATTTTCTAAAAACAAAAACAAAAAAACAAAATAAAACAAACCCTTTTTTTCCCTCTCTGTTTCATTTTGGATACATTTTAATGTTGTATCTTAAAGTTCACTCTTCTTCTGCTGCTGATTCCATCAAATGACATTTTCATTGAAATACGTAATTTTTAATTCTAGAAGTTCTATTTGGATTTTAAACATCTCCTCATATTCTCACTATGTTCATATAAAAGTATGTTTCAACATACTTGTGTGCTAATCCTCTCTCACTTCTGGGACAATTTCTATTGACTGGTATTTTCATACATTTGGTGTTTAAATGCTGGCCATCATGAATTTTATGTTGTTCAGTGCCTGAGTTTTACTGTGTTCCTTTGTTGCCACTCACATACTTGGTTCAGTTTTTTGTTTGTTTTGTTTTAGTTTTTTCCCTTTCAAGGATTGTTTTTAAGCTTCATTAGGGAGCACACAGAGTACCCTTTGCTCCAGGGATAATTTATTCCCAATAGGGACAGCTATGCTCCTTCTGGAACCTCTAATGAATAGGGTCCAAACAGACTTCCCACTCTAGCTTGTTGAAACTCAAATACCATAGCCCTGGGTAAATTCTGAGAACTGTTTGTTTCACAGCTGCCCCAGATGCTTTGCCTGAACTCAGGCATTTCATCTACCATATATGCATCTTAGTACTCAAGAAAAATCAAGGGGACATCCCATGTAGATTATTCTAGAGCTCTTTTTCTGATGAGCACGTCCTCTTTAGTACTCTTCTCCACAACTTTCGGCTTTTATATTCATAATAGTAGCAGCATCAGAGCTTACAGGTTTAAAAATAAGGAATATTCTTATGTACTTACACGATCCTTTCTTTATACTTCCATAGCTAAGAATGACCGTATTTTCCTTACTTTGAAATTTCCCTTTGAAATCTTTCTTCGGGATGTGCTATTTTAGGGGATTCTACTATTTTAGGATGTATTGGCCTTACAATTTAACTACAAGTACATATGCAAAGGCAGTGTAGGTGATACAGAATGTAGACAGTGTAAGAGGGTAGCATTAGAATCACACATCTACTTCAGTGTATTCTGAAAAAGTCGAATCAATTATTCTAAGGATTACCAGGTAAAGAATAATTAGGATTTCAAAATTTCATTAGACATCAAATAACATCTTGTTGTAATTAAAATATGTTTCAAATGCTATCTTAAATCTTTCTCAAGATTAAAATATGAATTATTAATAGTATTGCCTTTAAAATTTGATTAATAGCATTAGGACAACAAAATAGTTAAAGTGAGGAAGAAAGCAATGTTTTCAAGATTCCAAACATTAATCTAAATATCAGAGCTACACAAAAATAAACCAAACCAAAAAATTAGGATGTGAAAGGATTTCATTTGTGTTTGCCTCATTTTATTTTGCTGTGCTCAAGCTTTCTGGAGAAAGAAAACATAACATCATTGAGGTTTTATTTTCATAGCATTGCAACCTCAAAATGAGAAATAACAATAAGGTGCTGTTTTACACTATTTGTGTTTATTTGCATCTACTAAATTCAATTTATGCATCAACAATGAAATCAAAACTATATTAAAATTTTATGAAAGATTTTAAACACGTAAGAGAATAATACAATGATGACCTGGGACTCACTATTTGGCTTTGTTAAATGTTAACATTCTCCCACAGTTCCTTCAATTTTTTAAAAGAAATAGTTCAGATATATGGCACTGAACCCACTTTGTATCCCTGCCTGATCCTATTTCTATCCTTTCCCAGAGGTAACTACTATGTTGAAGCCAGTGGTTATTATTCTTAAGTGCTGCTTCTTTACTATGTGTGTGTATGTATAGTTGCTTTACATGCCTGTAAACTTCTTACAAATGGTATACATTGTAGGAATCAACCTGCACCTGTTTTTGCTCAATGTTACTTGCTAATAGTCATATATACATGATTTATTTTATCTGCTGTATTTTAATATATGCAACTACCATATTTATCTATCTTCTATTGATGGATATTAAGGTTGCTTCCAACTTTTCACTTTCACAAACCACACTATTGTAAACATTCTTGTACATAGGTTGTGGAAGAAATTGTTCACAATACATACCTACAATAAAGACTGCATGGTTGCAGGGATGGTACATCTATATTTAACTTGATGGTATCAAACTGTTTTCTAAAGTTGTTATACCAATTAAGACTACCAGCAGAAAAGTTAAAAGTTAAATTTGTCTACATTATTGCCAGCAATTGGCACTGTTAAATTTTATGTATTTTTTTCCCCATAGTGATGGGTAAAAAACAGTGTCTTAAACAGCTTTAATCATACTTTCTCTAAGTATTAGTATCTTTTCATTGAGGTCTGTTGTACATTCTGCTTTCATACAGTCAGAAGGCTGTCTTTAAAAGTGAGGCAAGAACACTTACAGATGATAAAGTTAAAAAAAAAAGGGTACATAATCAAATTCTAACTTTTGGAGCTAAGTAGGTAGTATATAAGAAGCATGGATGCACATATCAGTTAACAATCAATGAAGTATACAACGAGAGAATGTAGAAGTGATCAGTCCTTGAACACTGTGTAAGATCCAAGGAGGTGGAGACAGTGGCGTGCTTACTAGACTAATCTATTTTTAATATGATCACTATGATAAATACGATGACATTCTTTTTACTTTACCTTTATTAGTGATTTTTCTTGTTAGTCACTTGGGAAATAAAAATACTCACTTTTTTTTTTTTTGGTTACATTTGCAACTTAATACTAGCTATTGCTTAAAGAAATGTTTTCTGAATTATTCTGTGGTCCTCAAATTTAAAACTACATAATATGTAACATACATTTTAACTGGTAGAAATTAGATTTAAATAAAAGTTTTCTTCAAATTACTTCTTTAAGAAATGATATGGCATCCAAAATGTACATAGATGGTGAGCTCTAAGAACATCTTATGTTATACTGTTTCAAATACAGTGGCCACATAAAAAGTGGTTGCAAAACGAATGACTACTGCTTACTTCAAAATAAGACATTTACCCTCCATTACTTTTCTTTCTTACCTGCTTTAACTGAAAATGGCTTTTCCAATAGAAATATTGTTTGTTTCCAGTGCGTTTTGGTGCTCTGGGGGCCCGTAGAGAACAAGACCTGCGTTGGTAGAGTTCAAAGTGTCTGATGAAGTACAAGGTTTTTAATATCATGGTACATTAATCTACTACATCAAATACAAACTCCAATTGCTTACAACAGCAAAATGCTTATGATCAAACACCTTAGGGCACAAAAATAAAATACAATGTATTTCACATAATTAATTCTTATCAGACAACTCATGATACTTACCCTGTTGTGACAATTCTTCTCAAAATAAATATCGAAGTAGCCAGTAACTGCCTGTTTAAAAAAAAAGAACATAAATAAACTATATTAATTACATGGCATAATTATTCAGTCTTTTAAAACATGACAAATAAGAAACCATTCCAACAACTAGATACCTCTTAAATTTATGGCAGGTCACTATTTATTCTGGAAAATATGTTGTAAGTAAAAAGTAAAGTAATATAATTCAGCTTTCCTCCATAGAAACTATAATAAAGGTAATAAGGCTAATCAAATAATGGACATGTTTTATTAGAGAAAGATCATGGTAGGCTATTGAAAGGTAAAGATTCAGGTGACCCCTGGCCGATCCAGACTCTCCCACTCAGATGCTTAAACAATCTTGGACCTTCCTGCTTTAGTCAAGCCTCCAGACAACTGCAGCAGCATAAGAGATCCCAGGAGAGACCAGCAGAAGAGCTAGTAGGTATAAGTCCAGACCAGACTATAGAATCAGAAACAAATTTAACTGATTATGACTTTAAGGCATTAAGTTTTGGGGCAGTCTGTTACATAGCAATAAATAACTAAAACATACTCTTTTATACAAAGACAGCTCATTCATTTCTTCTGTTATCATGCATCTAATTTTAAAGTAAAATACCATGAATATTTTTGCAATGAGATCAATGGAATATTAAAAGTTATCTTTTTTTCTGAAAATAAAATGAGATAATAGTACTCAAACAAAACTTATGTTTAAGCAAATATGCAAAGGAGAAATTCCAAAGTAACTCCAAGGGTTACTGTGATAGTGCAAAAAGTCTCTAAAAGAAATTAACATATTCAGATGAATATATAATTTTCCTTTTTTTGGTTTAAAATTTAAATGATACCATTCCTTTTTCTTCCACTAATGGAACTAGCTTGATTTAATCTATTTTTAAAATTGGCATTAAATAAAGCTTATAAAAAATTAAAAATAAGACATTGATTATTGAAAAATCACTATAAAGCTAATTTGTATCCTCTACTGCTTTTGTTGAGAATGTGAAGTTTTATTGATCTGTAGGGTTAATGTGGATTGAATCCAAACCAAATTCAATATTTAACCTTGACTGAGGTTTATTATACATTAGATACCAAGAGAGAATCAAAATACTACTTATAATTCTGTCAAATAGAATTATAAAGCAATATAGTACTTAGCTAAAGAGAACATTTCTAAGACATATTGTTTTTTATTCATTTCCTGATACTTTTCCACTGATGAACTTAGCTGTTTTCTTAAATTGATTCCTATATTTCTATCTTGTTCACTACTATAGCCTTAGTGCCCAGAGCAGTGCCTGGCCCACAGTATACCATATTTGCTGAATAAATGTGCTATATAACAAACAATTTTATTACAGTACTTATTATACTACATTTTAGTTAGTTTGCCCTATCAGACTGCAACTTATTTATGAGCAAAGCCTACGTGCAATTTATATTTCTATGTCTTTTACCTGACAAAAGTCTGTTATGTAAATGTTCTCCATAAATTTTAGTTAAATTAACATTTTTAGTCTTCATTTTCTTAAATACAGCTAGCCGTATTACATAATCAGTACACTTTATTAAATAATTGAACTAACCTTAATAATGATCAACTGTGAAAAAAAGGGGAAGTGTGGAACAAATATGAGGAGGGGAGAGCTAGAGAAGAAGGCCCTCTAATACTTTGTATGAGGTGCATAAGCTTCAGCCTAATCCTGAACTACACAGCTCAGGTGGAATCCAAAACATACTAACAAAGGCTGAGAGAATTGAACTAAAACCTCAATCACAGGCACAAGTCTCAGGATTAATCCCTGAAAAAATATGTGTGGGGAAAACCCAAAACAAGTAAAAGGCTTAGAAAACTAAACTGAGATCTGAAAAACCTGTACAAGTCTCACACTCATTCCTAAAGTGCATATGTGCAGAAGACACCCAGAACAGTACAGCAAATGCTCAGAGAATGAAACTGAGATTCGAACCACTGTCTGACCAGATACTGCTGACAAAACTTAATGTTTTGACTTTAACTGGGCTGACTGCCTGCTAACGTCAAACATCAACATTCTCCAATTATAACATGACTGAAAATCCACACAAGGTAACATGCACAACATCTAGAATACAATCCAAAATTACTCAACAAAGAACCAGGAAAATGTAACCAACACTCAAGAGAAAAGAGAATCAACAGATGTTAACTCTGAGATGACCCAGATGCTAGTACTATGAGATAAGACATTAAAGCAGAAATTATAACTATGCTGGTATGAAGTAATAGAAGTTAGGTAATAGAAAACACACTGAAATGAATCAGAATTACCAGTACAGAAATAGAAACTATAAAAGAGAACCAAATGCAAATTTTAGAATTGAAATATAGTAAGTGAAACAAAACACTCCCTGGGCTGAACTGAACAATAAAGATGACAATGAAAAAAATGCAGTGAATTTGAAGATAGATCAATTGCAATTATCTAATTTGAAAAACCAAGGGAAAGAGACTGAAATAAAATGTGCAGAGCTGAGACCTGTGAATCTAACATACATATATAATTGGAGGTCCAGAACAAAAGGAAAAAACAATTTGAGCAGAATAAAAGAAACCTTTCAAAATTCTATATCCAGCAAAAATATCCTTCAGAAATAAAGGCAAAATAAAAGATGTTTTCAAGTGGGAAAAAAAAAAAACAACTAAAATAATTTATTGTCAATAGACTTTTTAGAAGCTATTTTAAAGTTCTTCAGGCTAATGGCCAATAATACTAGAAGGAATCCTGAAACGTAAAAGATAATAGAAAAAACAGAAATAGTTGAATAGTTGGGTAAATATAAAAGACTATCTTTTTCCTCTGAATTCCTTTATAATACCTATGTCTCATTAAGGCAAAAATTATAACATCACCTGGGGAAGTTTTCAATGTATGCATGTGTAATCATAAAGATCAGTGCAGGGGGGTGGGAGGGTGGGAAGGAGGAAGAGTGAAATCCCATCAATATATATTATATAAGTAAGTACAATAGACTCTCAGTTAACAGGCACCCATGGGGATTGGTAGATGCTGGATAAATGTTTTATGTAAGTAGACTCTCCATTAACTGGCACTTAAGCAAATAGCACTTTCATACAACTGGCAAAATCTCAGGAAAAGGGCAAAATTTTTTTGCTGGCTGCATGAGAGTGCCGGTTATTTAAGTTCTGGTTAAAGGAGAGTCTACTGTATTTATGAAATATGGAATTGAAGAAGGTTTTGTAAGTACCATACAAAAGGCAGAAACTTAATGTAAGTCAAATTAAAAATTTTAGTATCAAAACTCAAAGGCAACAAATCTGAGAATATTTGTGACATATATAAAACAAAGGGTCACTTGGTCTTTGTACATTAAACTACTACAAATTACTAAGAAGAAAACATGTCAAAAGAAATTAAGAAAACATAAAGGAAATTTACTAAAAAATATCAAGTGATTAAGAAACATTTGAAAAAAAATGTTTGACCTACTAAGAAGAAAAGTAAATTAATATAACCAGATACAATTCTCCTTAATCATGTAGGAGAAAACATTTTTTTAAATGATAATATCCACAGTTTAGTGATAAATGTGGCATTCATGTTGGGAAAATAAACTTTCTAGAAAGAAATTAACAATAGATATTAAAAGAAAAAACATTTGTGTTAAAAGGAAGTCAGACATGAAATAGTATACACAATATGATTCCATATATACAGAAAATGCAAGAACAACAAATCTTATAGTGTTATAAATGACTATAGTAGTTATCCTTGCAATAGGGGCAGAAACTAGAAATAGTAGTATGGTGGGTCCCTGGGTTGCTGGCAATATTGTTTTTTTATGCAGAATGCTAGACATGTGGTGGGATTCCCTTTGGACAATTTTATCCAACTACGCTTATGACTTGTGCACTTTTCTGTTTTGTAAGTGTACGTATATGTCACACATTCAATTAAAATGTTTACATAATGTACATTCTCCTTGACACAGGTAGTGGCTTAAGGCTTCGGTGCTGGCGCTGCAGCCTGGGTTCGATTCCTGGCCAGGGAACTACCCACATACAAAAAAAAAAAAAAAAGAATGCTTGCAAAGATTTAGCCATGAGATGTTAATTTTAGTCCAAATTTTCAACAGCAGGTGACCTGTTAATAAATCATAATATCTCCAAATAATGGAATACCATTTGGCCATCAAAAATAATCCTGTAGAACGCTGGTGTCCAACCTTTTGGCTCCCCTGGGCCACAATGAAGAAAGAATTGTCTTGGCCCACATATAAAATACACTAACACTAAGGATAGCTGATGAGCTAAAAAAAAAAAAAAAAAAACCAAAAAGATCACACACACAAAAATCTCAAGTGTTTTAAGAATTTGTGTTGGGCTACATGTAAAGCTGTCCTGGGCCACAAGTTGAACATGCCTGCTGCAAGTAAGTATTTATTGATTTGGAAAAAGAGTGAAAATATACCATTAGTTGAAAAGAATAATATGTATATTATGGGTAGTTATGTCATGCAAATGTGATCATATATGTATATATCTGGAAAGATTAAAAAAGAAAAAAGAAAGATTCACCAAACTACTGAAAATAAATGATAGATACGGAATATTCACATTCTTTAAGCTTATCTATAATTTATTTCTGTTATTTTTAATAATACTTGAATTAAATGATCTAGAGTATTGCATGGAGAGGCATTCAATTCAACCAGTATCTTTGTGTCATTTCCCTTAGTGAATCCCTAAGATCACTCATTTCTGTAACCTCCGGCTAGGGCAAGTGTCTAATATGTAGGAAAAAATTTTTTAAAAAATCGAAAAACAGAATGTATTCCCAAACAGTACTTCTAAAAAAAAAAAAGAAAAAATTTCCAATGAAAGAGATTAGCTAATGCAAACTGAGAGAAAGTAGAAAACAGAGGAGAAAAGATGTAAATGGAATAATCACAGTAATAAAAAACTGCCTAACTGTATGAAAACATTAAGAGGACTTTTAAAGATATAAGTAAGTGGGTTCATGGGGAGGGGTTTACTTTATAATTATATTCTTTAAGGTATACATATGTTTTATGTGCTCCTTATATTCTGTTACTCAAAAAAAGGAGAAAACAATCCTAATAAACTAACAAAACATTTTATAAAAACAACAAATTCAGGTTTAAAAGAAGCTCTTACAACATTATCAGAAAATGTGGCCTGAATCTGAAATGTGTAACATACACGAAGTTAAACATCATATATTTAATTCTGGTAAAAAAAACAAACAAAAAAAAAACAAAAAAAAACCTAGCAATATTAATATGGTAGAACAATATAGAATTTATAATTATAGGTATTTACAATTATAATTATAGGTCTTAAAGATGAGAGGTTGATAAATGAGTTTACAATGAAAATGTAAAAATAAACATAAAAAAATTTGAGAATACAAAGATATTTTAGAACTGTCTTCTAATCCTCAAATCCAACTATCTATGAAATTTACTTAAAAACAAAACAAAACAAAACAAAAACTAACCCTCCCTCAGACCCCCAAAAGTACAGTGAAAAAAAAAAATACTGGGTAGTCTGGAGTAACCAGTTTATAAGCCTCATGGCAAATAAATAAAATAGGAAAGAAAAATCAAAATGAAAGATATAGTTAATTTTGGTTAGGAGAAGTCAGCAGGGGTCTATGACAAAGATAAATCTGATATCACATCTATTTTATACTCATAGTTCCCTTTGAAATGCATCATAGTATCTTCAACTTCTCATGCAGATGTACCTTCCTAATGACATTTGGTTGAGGGTAATATCAAAATCAGTTCCATAGCACACAGTAAGCAGAAGCTGAGATGTTAGGAAGAAATTCACTTGGGATTAACAATTATATGCAAATAAGGTACTCAACAGACAGTTAAGCATTCATACACCTGAGAAAGGGGAAGACTCTTGCTCTGAAAATCCAGAGGGAATTTCTGGCTTAAAAATGGGTATTTACTCTCAAACACAAACAAGGCCTAGAAAGCCACTCAAAGGGAAAGGACCTTTTTTACCTTTTGTTTTTTCTCTGTATAAGAGATCCTTAATAATTAAAACATACATTAGAAAGAACGAGGAAAAAACCTTAAACTTGAAACGTAGTCATATAAACCCAATATGTCAGCTGATTTGGGGACATAACTATGTAGGTTGCTGGAGAATATAAACATGTTACTGTTTTTCAATTTTAGTTTCACTACCTTGTTAATATCACTTTCACAGGCTATCTCTAGATCTTTTAAAAGTTAATTCCAATGAACTTACCCTTTCTCTGTGGAAGTCATTCAATTATAAGGAAAAGAAAAACAACAACCATAGGAAAATGAAAACTAATAGGCAATGGTAATAAATAACTACAGCACAGCTTGACATGTGCTTGAAAAAAAATCAGATATGTTAGAAGGCCTGACCACAGAATATATTCCTCTTTTGTTTCACAGACTTATCTTGTCAGGGGCAAAGGGAACTGCTAAGAAAAAAAATAAGGATTAAAACCAAGTATCTGTAGGAGCTGAGTCAATCTGCGAGGGCAAGGTTACAATTAAATAAATAAAATTTCACTGAATTATACCACAGTCAGAAAAATTTTAGTTATAAAGTCCTTTAGACTGAGAGAAGGGAGAATGGTAATTAAGAACAACAAGGATGATAAAAGGAAACAGAATGATACATGCATACAGTAAATTTCTGGAATAGTTTGTTCATGCTTGTAATTTGATGAGAATCCTTCACAATAACTTTGAAGTACACAAGACAATAATACAGGCTTGTGCTTGTAATTTGGTGAGAACTCTTCACAATAACTTTGAAGTACACAGGAAATAATACAGACATACAGCTTTATTGTGCATCTTAATACTCCTGAGCATGAGAATACAGTTTTAGAATGAGCTGTTAACAGGTCTCTTTGTGGATTTCAGAAAAAGAAAGAAAATAACTCATAGCATTTGATGGAATCAACTACAAATCTGTTTTAAGCCATGTTCTGCTTATTTATCCCATACATGCAAAGGTAGATGTAGTTCATTTTATACATGCTCATATGAAGAACAATGACTTGAAATAAAAATGAATTACTTTCTTATGTATTTTAGTGTGACGAGTATTTCTTTAAAGAAAACGTATAATGTGTGTATGTAACAGGATGACAGCCAATGAAATAAGATCAGACTAGACCTTATGAGAAAGAAGGAAATTAAAAATTATCATTATCCCTATCACCTGCAGGGAGTAATTTATCATTTCTGTTCTTCATTGGTATCATGTTCCAACAGCGTGTGGCTACAGCAGATACAATTAGGCAGCTGTCCACAGAAGTAGGAGGATAATGTGCTTTTGATGGAGTTTATCCAAGCATGGAGATAGAGTGCTTGTAATCCATGCAGCAGAATCACTATAACAAAAATACAATTCATTTTTTTGTTCGAGTATTTCTTCTAAAATCTTAATGTGGAATTCAAAAGCCAAGTGATGAATCTAAAGCAAGAAAGAGTAAGAAGATCGTGCATAAAAATTATTATTATAGCTTACATCACTGTATATAAACCAACCAGATAAAAATACAAACAAAAGCCATATACGCTGCTGCATAAAAAGCATTGACTACTAAGATAAATGGTATTTAAACTAAGAAAACATAACCAACAAATATGAAAATTATATATTATGATTTTTCTCCCCATATTAACTGTATTTTAAATTATGGACTCTTCCTTCTTCAATTAATTTTCTATTTTATCCCAAGAGAAAATTCTGCATCTTTTCTTTCTTTCATGATTCCTCCGGGAACAATACACATTAAGTACTGAATACTTCTCAAGGGATACTGCCAAATTGAGTAGTTTAGAAACAGACCAAGCAATATGGGAAACAGCAAAACAGACAATAGGTCTAAAAATATTTTAAAAGGTACTTTTACTGGAAAACTCAATATAATTAACTTTTGATCGACTTGAAATATTCCCAGATTACAAATGAAATTCCTTTTAAATTTATATATTATAGATTGCTCCCCTGTAATTTCAAAATTGCTTATTATAGTGATTTTAGGGGGCATAAAGGATCAACTATTCAGAGCCTAAAACACAAGTACTTTAATTCTGACATTTCACAAATTGATACGTGACACGTCCTAACATCTCTACATTTCTTCCTGGCTATAAACATAAGACACTATTTTATACATTCAATATTCACTGAGATTTACCAACAGTTTCACTTTTAAAAACTTTAGAGTATAACGTACATGCAGAAATTTTACACGTAAGTGTACACTATGGTGTATTTTCAAACAGAATACAGCTGAGAAACCCACATTCAGATCAAGAAATAGAATATAGTATAATCCCCTAATTATCCCCCTTATGCACCTGGCTAATCCTAGGTACTCCACCCCCATATCTACTATCCTGATTTCCTTTCTTTCCTCAGCTCTCCTGAGGTATAACTGACACCTAACACTGTAAATTTAAGGTATGCAATGTGTTTATCTGATACTCGTACATACTGCAAAATGTTTAACACCATAGTGTTAGCTAACACTACCATTACATCACATAATTACCAATTCTCTTTTGTGGTGAGAAAAGTTAAGATCTACTCTCTTAGCAACTTCCAAATATATGATATTGTTAACTATAATCATCATGATACACATCAAATCCCCAGAACTTATTCAACTTATAACTAGAAGTTTGTATGCTTGACCATCTCCAGCCCCTAGTAACCACTATTTTATTCCCTGTTTCTATGACTTTGGCTTTTTTAGATTCTACATATAAATGATATACAATATTTGTCCTTCACTTACTTCACTTAGCACAATGCCTTCAAGTTCCATCCATCCTTGTTGTAAAAGATGGCAGGATTTCCTTCTTTTTGTGGCTGAATAATATTCCATTATATAAGTATACACCACATCTTTATCAATTCATCTGCTGATGGATATTTAATCTCCATATCTTGGCTATTATGGATTTCCTTGTTTTCTGAGTCTTGGCTTGGTAATGCTTTATCTCTATAATACCGTCAAACAAATAGTAGTTGGTTTTTTCAGCTCCTATAGTTGTTCTCAACAAAAGGGTCACTGTATTTTATGTAGTCCACCACTACAGAAGCCAGATTTTTCAATGCATGCTTTTTCCTACCGAAGGCCCGATGCCTATAACACTCTCTCTCCACCATTCTCTAAACTAGCTCCTGCTTACTTGTTATGTCTCATTTTAAATGCTACTTCCTCAGGGCAGCCTTCCCTAATCCCACAGAGTAGATTCCAATACATCTTTTAAATAGTCCTACACTCTCTGTAATAACACTCACCATACTCATAATGCTTTTTGCTTAATACCTTTTGTTCAATTGTAGACCCCTATAGGCCCTTAAGGACAGTCTCACCATGTTTATGTTCACTTCCATACCCTCACTGTCTAAGCACTATGCTTGGACATTCTATCTAAACAGTGAAAACAACTGTATAGTTACAAAAGCATAAAATAACCTGTGATGTTCAGAGACTACAGAAAACTAATGAAGATTTGTTCATTGAATAAATAAATGAATGATGAGATGAAATATGTTCAAAGAAAACCATGATGCTTTACTTCTCTTATAATGTCTTATTTTTTCATTCAAAACTGATATTAGATGTTAACTACTTTAGAGAAATAATCCCTGATGTATATGTAGCAACAAAAATGAGTCATTCCCCACTAATTTAGTACATTCAGTATAAGAAAAGTTTTCTGGAAGAAGCTATAAAACTAAGGTAAAAAATTAAATATAAACAGGATTATCAAAGAAAAGTAAAAATGTTTTAGGCCAAGGGTATCTTTTATAGGCCTCTATTATTAAATTCTATTATAGAATCCCACATTATAATTACCTATTTATTTGTTGGCCTCTCTCACTTAACAAATGTCCCTGGGGTCTGAGACATCATGTGTTGTATTCACAGTGCCTAACACAGAAGCTAACACATAATACTAGTATTCAATACATGTTGCTTGAATGAAAAATCTTGAAAAGTAATTTTTCTTTGCTTCCCACTTAAAAACTCTTGCAGCTCTCTGCTTCTCTAGATTTCAATCTTCTTCTGCTTCCCCACACATCATCAGTTCCTCATTGCTCTATATCAATGCTTATTGTTTCCCTGTAATTCCATTTTCCATGCTGCTTTCCGTAGTTCCCTAAAAATTATCCACAAAAGGGCTCTACTGGCCCATTCTTAGTTAATCAAATGTCAGAAAATACTATCAATGGTAAGTAAACATATTTTTAAGAATAAAATAGCAGATACATTCAACTTAAAAATCAATCCAGAACAAAAAAGAAATTAATTTTGTGACTGCTGCAGAGGTTTAAAACTGAAAACTATTAAAATTCATTTTTGTGACTAGGTGATCAAGCTCTACCAAATACTGCTTATTTTCATGAGCCTTTATATATATAAAGCAAGAGAAGGAATACTGAAAGAAACTCTAGCAGACAAGAAAAAGTGGGCAGGGAGAAAATGTGACAAACTTTACTCTCCAGAAAGGAATAGGATTTTTTTCTCCTTTGAAAAGTTAGGGGAAAGGATGGCTATTACCTCCCCACCTGAACCCTTCTAAGAAGTAGCTAACATCTAGGGTAAGAACTAAAATTCTGGTAGTATTCACTTATATTTGTCATTTAGGACTGCAAGTTTTCAAAGAAGGTAATTACACCAGTTACCATAAGTTACGACTTTATATTTGTAATTTCAGGATTTTTTGTTTGTTTTTATTTGAAATCTCTGCACAATGCTGGATGAGACAACAACTTATACTTCTGGGGCCCCAAGACTCAGTCTGGCCCATCCCGTATCCAGGGGTTTGAATGCTGAATGAATGAATAAGGATGATAAAGAAAAATCTGATTGAACAGTATGGTGCAGCCTTTGGGGACAGCCAGCACATACCACTTGTTAAAGAAAAGGCCATTCTGTAATAGTTATTTCACTATCTTAGTGACCTAGAAATTAAAAATGTGACTCTGCAAAACAGGAGGCAGAAAGAAAGTGATTTTGCTTTGAGAAGCAGATGATGTGCATGAATGCAGCATTTTGAAAGGTCTCATTTCTCTACTACATTAGCTATTCAGGTATGTGAATAGGTCAAGAGTTTTCATTGCATATCTTTGCTTGTAAAGCTGGTCTTTGAGGTGGTCTTATAGCCAAATCAGTAAGCTTATTCAATTTTGACGAATAAGTAAATCCACCTATGAAATCACACAATCTAAATCCCTGTAAGCAAATAGATACATTAAAAATAAAACTTAAACAACCCTTTCTTTAAAAAAGCAGCAAGACAGGAAAGTGAATGATAATATTAACTGGATCATTTATGAGCATTTTCTACATGCCAGCCATAGTGGTAAATGATTTTATGTATTATCTAATTTTAGCACTCAAAATAATACCTCGGAGGTAGGTACTTGTGTTATCATCTCCATTTCTCAGACAAAAAATTTGAAATAGGGAGAAATTAAATACCTCTTCTAAAGTTATACCAGTAAACTCGGCCCACTGGATCTAAAGCTGAAGCTTTTAACCACAGTGCTACATTACCACCATTTAAACGTTCCTCTTTGATTTTAATAATTTTCAGAAAACTCTCTTCTATTTCAGATTGGTCTTTTTCTCATTCAATCTTTCAGAAAAGAGAAAGATGTGCTGATTTGGTAAGTATTAAGTTCTGAGCCATCTGGTACATATAACAAAAATTTATTTTTCCAACTTTTGACTCATCTTTCCATGAGGATGGATGCTTCCTATAAATACATACATACATATCAGATGTCTGGAAACAGTAGGTGCTGTAGGAGTTTTAGAAGATCTGAATGCGAATATTTAATGATGGTTTCTGCCAGAGCATAATTTAAAGGGAAACTGAACTGGGAAGATTACTTCCTTATAGGTCATTACACCAGGAAAAATTGCCTGAATCAAAGAGGAAAAGCACCTGGTCAAACTCATTTATTATCACAACCTAATAATTCTAATTGGCATCCTCTGAGATAAGTCTAGGGAGAATTCCCCTGACATCTCTAATCAAGAGTCCACTCTTATTGATTATTTGATAAATAAACCATTTTCCGGCTTACTGCTGTGCTTGAGTTAAATATTTCAGTCCTGCTTGAGTGTGATTATTTCTCTCTTAAATTTATTCTGACCCGTGGCATTGCTGATTTCAAGCATAACCCTGTACCTATCTAGAATTAAATTATATTATAATGTGGCTTAAGAATTTCAACATTCCATCCAAACTGTATTTTAGAACAATTTGATGTTCAAGTAATTTTATAATATAACTTAATCAGAGGCTTCATTAATCAGAGGCTTCAAGTCCTATGCAATATTTTAAAATGCAGATTCAGAAGATTTATTAATAGCATGGCTTTCAAAAGAGTATCAAACACAAGAATCTCTATCCACTCTAAGGACAAGTTATTTTCTCAACTTCAAGGTTCCTCATTTTGTGGACTCTTGCATTCTGAGTAGGTTTAAATAATAGTTTAATACTACAGGTGATTCCTCCCACTAGTCTACTTAGTGAACCTTACCTCAAAGTTAATACGAGGTGGGAAACATATTCTTTAAAATTGAGATTTCCCTTAACGTTTTATTTTTCAAGGAGTACAAACGTAGATAGGAAGGCCACTAAACACAGAGAACGGCTTGAAGAAATCCAGATTTTTAAAAAGGCTAAAATCCTCAGGGGTCCAGTGTGGAAGGCTAGATAGACTCTCTTTGGCCAGGAAAAAAGAATGAGAGGGGATCAAGTAGAAGTGTCCAAAATTTTGTAGGCAACACCTAAAATTCAAATCACCATTTCTTTGGCTAGGCTCCAGATGAAGTAGATGGCTTATAAATAAGTGTCATGTTGTATTTAAAATATGTACTTTAGAGACAAGAAAAACATGCAGTCCAGCAAGATGCTCAGAATAGAAAAATACTTGGAAGCTGATAAATAACTGAAGAAATGGCAGATGTGTTTTTCACCTCATGGTCATTTGGAGCACCTGTTCACTAAATAAAAGGGAGGGTAGAATCAGCTGCACTAGACTATTATTTCACTCATTGACTATTTTATATTATATAAATAGTTAATTTAGATTAAATTATATTTTCATATGATCCTACTGATTGGATCTGCTTTTAACAAAAAGGTTTTAGAGCCCATTAACCTCAAGAAGTAGCACAGGTTAAAAAATAAATCCTACTTCAAGAGTGATTTATGTAATTTTATGATTGCCTAAATTGCTTTGTTAAACAGTATCAGCTTATTTGGGAGATATTTTAAAAACATCCTCCTACAAAGCATTCTTTGGTTCTACTCTCATATATCATACCTGGACCAAATACAGAGCTTGCCAAAAAAAATAATACACATTTTAAGAGATGTTATCTATGTATTACTTTTTGAAGTTGAATTGAATTACTGTAGCAATGTGTACAATGTTGTTCGCTCAAAAGATGGCATTAATCAAATGAATGCCAGTGTCACCAAGTGACAGGCAGTAGGGTCAAAGAAAATGACAGAATCACGGTTGTCTTCAAGGAGCACAAGACCATTTGCCAGCACAATGGACAGGACGAAAAGGTGTGGTTGAGTTTCCACTACATTCTCCTGAGTTAACACCCCTTGACTTCTACCTATGGGGGACCTTAAAGGACGTGCTGTACTGCAGAAAACTGGTTACACTGGCGGTACTTCAGGAAAACACTGAAAACGGAATGCACAGCGATACAAGTGGACATTGGTCAATGTCGCTCAAGCAGCAGTTCGCTGTAATCAGAAGTGTCTGGACACTGTGGTAACCACTTTGAGCACCTCTGTAATTGCAGAAGTCAAAAGTAACTTGTATTCATCTTTTGTTATTGATATATATTGAGTATTACAATTTTAATACAGTATTTTCCTTTCTTAAAATGTGTACTCATTTTTTGGCACTCTCTGTGTATCGCAAGCCTGACTTGACAAGACAAGACACAGAAGAATATTCTCAATTCCCTACTGGATGTTACTACTTGCATATCTCAGAGGAATTTCGAATTCAACATATTAATAATTGAGTTTTTGATCATCACCTATAACCCCATTATTCCCCCAGTTTTGGCTTACAAGGTAGTACCATCATTCTTTAAAGTGGAGTCACTACTGTTACGTCTTGCTCCATTCCCTATTACCTTATCCATCCTCAAGTCCTATCAATTTTACTTCCTAGATAGGTCTTGAATATTCCACTTATCTCCACCTCCACTAAAACTACCTTTGTGAAAGTCACTGCCATTTCTCACTTGAGCTACTTGTATAATAGCCTACCCATTGGCATTCCACACTCTGATCTCCTATTTGTTCTCTCTATTCCAGTCATGATCTTTCCAAAGTGCCTTCAGATCATATCACTCTGTTTAAAAACACATCAGTTATTTCCCACTGGTCTAAGGAAAGGACCAAATAGCACAAGGTGCTAAATGATCTGGAGAGCTCGCCACCTTCCTTAAACACTATCGTCTACTGGTTCCATCCATGCTGGACTTCTTTCAGTTCCTTTTACTCATCAAGCTTCTGACCACTAGATGTTCTTTTTTTGGTTTGTTTTTGATGAACCTTTTAATTGAAATATCACATTCTTGCAAAAAAATATACAGAGATATTCTTTTTAGCCAATGTGAGAATCACTGTATAATTAACCCTTTTGCTGCGATGTTCTGATATATCAGAATGAATATTTCCATCCTCTGACTGTGGTATTCAAGTTTACCCCAAGAGCTCAAATAAACTTCCCTCTACTTCTCCGTTTACAAGATTTTAAAATGTTTTCTTGTGGCTTGCACTATCAACAACAAACATGTTTTGTATGGTATTTTGTGTAACACTTTGTAATAAATTGTAATGTCATCAATGCCAAGACATTTGAATTTATCTATACTTAAGTATAATTGATGCCACTTAATATGTTTTGAATACACAAAAATTTAAAATAAAAATGTCATTTATATACAAAGCAGCTCAAAATGTTATTATTAAACTCATATGATAGTCAAAATATCAACTTTTTATTTTTTGTGACTTTTTGACACATTTTGGGAAAAAAACTGGAAGTCAACACAGTGAAAGGGTTAGAAAATGATTTACTGAAGTATACAAGTATAAACAGCACATAAAACAACATGTGTATAAAAGTGAGTAAATCACTGGGCTACAGCTCAGGAAACTTTTACAAAGTGAACACACTCAAACACCACTGAGATCAAAACATAGGCTACTCTCAAAACCCCTGAGCTTTTATTATCCCCCTTCCAATGCTTAAGTCCTCCCATAAAATGTAACCACCATTCTGATATTTATCACCATACATTAGTTTAGCTTATTTTGAAAATTTAAATATTGAAACTTTTGTATAACTGTCCTTTTTTGGCTTTTTTTCATGAACATTCTATTGTGTTCATGCAATTTATTCATATTGTAGTGTATAGTGAAAATCCTCTTTTTCCTTGGTGTACACTACTCCACAAACATACCATATTTATTTATCCACTCTACTATTAATGTTTGACTTATTTCCAGTTTGGGGCTATAATGAAGAATGCTACAATGGGTATTATTGTACTTTTTTTTTTTTTGGTGAATATATGAACACATTCCGTTGTTTAAAGACCTAAGAATGAGATGATTAAGCCAAAGGGTAAGCACGTGGTGAGCTCTGGTAGCTATAGCAGGTAGCTGAGTTGTATAGAAACAACGTTATCTTGGCACAGTACTTTTGCCTCATTACTCAGGCACCTTATAGGATACTGTCACTAGTATGGTTCTTTAAAAAATGCAACTATGAAAAACTTCTAACATATACACAATTATAGAACCTCTGACTGAGTACCTATAACCTATATTCAACAGTTACCAGTATTTGCCGCATTTACTTTATCTATTCTCCCTTGTCTCCCCTTTTTTGCTGAACTATTTTGAAGCAAATGTATGACATCATGTCATTTTTCCCCTACATACTTCAGTTTATATCTCTAAAAAGTATGCATATGTTCTTATATAACTACAATGCTTTTAGCATATGCAATCAAATTCTCAATAATTCTTTGGTTTATATAACATTCATAAGGTGAATTTTAATATGTCTCCCCATTAATGCTCTGTGAATAGAAGGACTGTTTGGCTTGTTACTATATTCCCAATGCCTTGCAGCTCACAGCATATACTACTACTCAAAAAACAGTTTCTGGGGGGAAAAAATGAAGAGATTTAAGTATTCTACCATCATCTAAGCATAACTATAAAAGTTCAAGTTTCAGTGAAAAGTCCAAAATTCAAGACCATGCTCTAGAATCATATTGTCATTCATACAAAGAGAAATCTAAAACTGACTGTAGAGGTGGAATCACATAATTAGAAATCTCTCTCCCTTACAAATACAAATTTTACTTAATGAAGCCTATTGAAATATATACCAGATGTCCCACTAAAATCTATGATGCAAGTTTAAGATAAGTCTTACTATTTCTAAGCAGCACAGATGTGTTTTAATAATTAGTTTTTTCAACTAATTAGCTTTGTAAGGTCAAAATTAGGTCAATTTACACCCATAAGTAGTAAGAACTGATTTAATATCCAGAAATGAGTTTGGAATTAGTAGGTTTCTGATGCTAGAGATTTTCAAAATGGCTTGAAAGAAGATTTAAAGAACACTACTGCAAAGAAATGGTCTCATCTTGACTTTTTTCTTAAGCCATTAGAAAAATTTAAACTTAATTAAAAAGTAAAATGAAAAGAAATAGTACTATGAGTAAGGAATCACTAAAGTTTAAATTGTAAACATTTAAAGTTTCTGTTAATAACATCTGCATTAGCCTTAAAAAACCATGACTCACTTGTTTTGACTCCATCCAAAGCTAAATATCAGTGTCTCTTATCTTTCAACCATTTATCAAGTACAACATTAAAAAAAAAAAAAGAAAAAACACAAAATGAGAATTGGGAGGTAACTTAAAATTTATTTGTTGTTCACAAAGTAACCTCTATTTTAATTTATTTCTTAACATTAAAAACGTCCTAAATATGTAAGCTCAAATTTATTTACCAGATTGAACTTTTAAAAACAAAGCACTCAGGGCCTTCTGGTTTTAGTTACTATAGGTTTGCAAAAGACCCTGACTGTGAAGTAACAAAAAGAAAACACTGGATAAACTAAACAATCATATTTTTCATCAAAACCACTGAAGAGCCTTGGAAGCAAAGAAATCTAAATAAACTATTTCTAGAGAGGGGTGAGCCTTCCTAGCTGAGCAAAAAGAAACAGTGGTCTTCATACCTTAAGGCATTTATCCGATGCTTGGGTCGTGTATGAGAAAAGTAGCAAAAATGTCATAAGCAGAAGAATTTTGCTGGGACAAGAAGAACCAAAACATTTTTATGGCTAGGTCTGGGCCCGGAATTTAGAGAAGCCTAAAAGGCAGAGCTAGTCCTCTAGGCAAACCAAGAAGGTAGATAAAACTAGTGGTTGTGCTCCAAATCAGGAAGAGAGGGATTTCCTCGCAATGCTTAGATCCCAAAGCCAAAATCATCTGGAACTTTAAATGTTTACTATTCAACTCTTGGCTATTCAATAAACTTTTTCCAGGAAGATGAGGTTGCTTGTTTCAGGCATCTCAGAAAAACCTACTTCTAAGAACAAGAGACTTTTCAACTAATCCTGAGAGTAAATACTGTCTTCTCAAGAACAGACGACTTAACTAGACTGTTTATTCTTTAAGATTCACTTTGAAACCTAACCCTCACGTTGTCTACCAATTCTCAACTAGATAATGAACCATGCCAAATCCAGATCAGGATCTTTCTTCTCCCCTTCAAGGCCTTGCTCAGCATTGAGACCTGCTGAAAATTAGATCTCCCAAACCTCACAAAACCCTACCTTTGTCTTCCTCCCTGAACTAATTTTTAGTCTGATGGTCTTTCCAGAAAGTTGACAAGAGGGAGGGGCCTGATCCTAGACACTGGAAATTAATGGCAGTGGTACAAAGAAAGTCCTGACCAAACTCAACTCCAGATTAGATAAAAGAACCAACCCCTCACTCTAGCGTACCAAACAAGTAAGTGGAGGCCCTTCTAGGAGATAATATATTATTTACTTTAGACATTTTATACAATGTCTAGCATAAAATATGAGAAGAAACAAAAAATATAACCAATAATCAAAAGAATAAAGCAATATGAGTAGCTTCACAGATGGCTCCAGGAATCTGCAAACAGACCTTAAAAGAATGATTACAAATAAGTTAAAAAATTTCTATAAAAAGATTGAATAAATTGGTTAAAAAGATGAAAAATGATGTCAAAAATTAAAAATAGAAAATTTAAAACTGAAAACATATTTAAAATAAAAATATTGATTGGCTATCTTAGCAGAAAGAATACAGATTAAGAAAAGAACATGGAATTAAAAAAACAGGTGAAAAGAAATTATGTCAAAATGAACTTATTAAATGGCTACCTTTTTAAAAAAAATCTTTTCATCCTTAGAAATAGAATAGGCTTCTTAATTTAAAATAAAATTTTTAGGGGGTGGGAGGAAATAGGAGCAAAGTATATTTTTCTTCCTCATGAAATACTGGCTGTAAAATTTAATAACCAACTACAATTTTTCCTCTAGAAAATGCCTCTCTTCTGTGCTTCCAGTCCCAGATCACCTTGTCCATATCTCTATATTCATACTGAACTGTTCTTACCACCTGACTCTTGTCACTTAAGTGCCTTTAAATGCCTTTTCAAGACAGAGAATAGGTTTCTTTCTTTTCTTTCTCTCTTCTGTGTCCACAGAGTTCAAACAAGTACCTGGTACATAGTCAGCAATTAATATTTGTTTAACAAACTGAAATATCTGCTAATATAAATTTTACATTAACAAAGATTTTAAGTTATGATAAAAAATTAAATAACTCTTAATGCCACTGAACTTGTATTTCTGTACTTCGATAAAATCCAAAATGAAAAATTTTACTGTAAGAGGTTTTTAAATACAAATATTAAAAGGCTGTTGTTTGTAATGTATATAAATATCTAATCACTGTTGTATACCTGAAACTAATATTGTACATCAACTATAATTGAAAATTTTAAAAAGTTTTAAGGAAAAAAATATGTTTTTTATTTGATACATTGGTTAATCTTCAATTTAACAACTGTAATAAAAGAAAAATGTCTACCAAAAATGACACGCTTTGTTAAATATGGTTTAAAACCATATTAATGAAAGTTTATACAAACTGAATATCGCTGTACCAGTCATTATTCCGGTGTATGCTAATAGAGGTAGAATAAAAGAAAATACAATGCTAAAAGATATAAAAATGATTGCTTTAAGAGATAATGTTATCAAATAAAAAATCTTTACATGTGAAAGATATTATTTGTTTGTGAGCATGTAATCTGATAAAACCATCTTAAATATTTTCATTTTTAAGGTGAACAACTCATTTGTTCTATAAAAGGCAATACAAAAAAATCATTTAATGTATACCTAAGGATTATAAAAACAGGTGCCTGTCTATCTTTAAAGAGCTTAAGTAGACAAATAGCAATATAAAAGATGCTGAAACATAAAGAGAACATTACATAATTACATAAATGACAGTAAAAATAAACTAGAACTCACAAGATAAAACATTTTAGTTTTAAATTGTATAGCCTTAAACCATTTGCTTTTCAACTCCTATAAACTTTCCATAAAAACAATGGACTTTACTGTTCATTTACTTCAAGGTTAGGCAGGCTGATATGATAGACAGAAAGTTTCATACCTCATCATAAAAGCAAAGGTGATCTGACTTAAACTGTCAATTTCATATAATATAGCAAAAATTCCTCAGAAAATTGCTATATATGTGTTACTAGTATTCAATGGAAAATTATCCTTCAACCATTATAGACAACAAAGACTTAGAAATTTACATATAAATATCATCTCAGGTTAAACTGCCCAAAACAAAAAACAAAGTTTGTTAATGAATAACATTAAATTAAAAATGCTGTTAAATTTCTTCTTTGGGGTGTGTGTGTGTGTGTGTGTGTGTGTGTGTGTTGGTGAGAGAAACTGCAAAGAAAAGATGTTTCTCCATTAAAGATTCTAACAAACGTGAGAAAGCCATCTAAAAACACTATGAGTATACAGCACACATGCAACGGGGTTGTTCTAATCATCCTGTTACTTTGAAAAATCCAATTTTCTCCAATATTTTAATTAGGCCACAAATTTAGAATCTCATTATGAAATAAATGGTTGTGCATATACTTAAAATGAGCTTCACTACTCAGAGAAATCGTCCATTGTATTTTTCAGCTATGCAGTCAAGTCTCAAGCACAAGAAAAAAAAGATTTCATATACATGAAGCTTTGTACTTAGCAATACAAAACTGGATACTTCTCTCTTCACTCTACCTAAAAAAGCCACACCTCTTCCTCCCCAAAGTAACTTCCTCCATCTCCTTACCGGGCACTTTTGTTTTTTTTATTTTTAGTATTTTTACTAATTCTTCTGATTACATAAAGCAGAAACAAAGTTCCAATTAGGCACTCATCCTTTTTAATACCTTTGCATACTAATTAGCTCCAGACAGTTGGTAGGGGAAAAATGTAAAGAGTTGGCAAGACCTCAAAAAGCAAAATAGTTGGAGTAGATATGGTTAGACAGCTGGGACTCACAAAATATTAAAAGCATTAGGCAATGAAATTGTATTCATCTCAGGCTCATGTTAGAGTAAGTATGCTGGGAAGGAAAGGAAATTTCTAAAAAAAAAAAAATATAGATGCTTCACCAAACAATTATAAGGTTATTCTGAAAGCATCAAGAAAAAAAATTTTCAAAGATCTACTTCTCTGTTGCAAAGAGGATAAGACATGTGACTTATTTTATCATGTAGATCTGTCAGTCCTATCTCTGAGGAAAAGCACATTTTGATTATACACATTCTCTTTCCCTGGCTCTTCCAATAAGACTACTGGCCAAGAATAAAAATTTTCAAATCTGTTTCAAATGTGACATGAAACCTTATTTCTTCCCCACCTGGACTATCTCATTCATAATGTTTCTCTTTGTCCCTTAAATCGTCTGTACATACCACCAGGAAAGCTTTTGGAGTCAGGTCAGGACAGATTAGAGATATTTCAGAAGTAAAACATTATAGTGATTTATTTTTTTTTCTTCACCCATAAAATGGGGAATAACAGTAGTACCCACTTCAAATGATTATTATGAGGACTAAATAAAATAATGCTTTTAAAGTGATTAGTACATTAACATTTCCAGTCAAGATGGTAGAACACGTAAACACTGTGCTTGCCTCCTCTTATGACCACAACAACTAAACTACAGAACAACCATCATTGAGAATCTCCTTAAGAATAGCTGAGCAGAAGTCCTATAACTAAGAACATACAGAAGAAGCCACCTTGAGAGTTGCAGGAGGGGCAAAGACAGGGAAGTGACTGGTCCCATGCCTGCCTATGGGAGGGATATTTCAGCTGCAGAGGTCCTCCTTGAGGAGGGAGGGGTCCCAGCCCCACCTGCACCAGGCTCCCTAGCCCAAGGTTCCAGTGCTAGGAAGAGAAGTCCCCATAACTTCTGGCTGCGAAAACCAGTGGAAATTGTGATTGAGTACGGGTGGCTGGAATCTTAGGCATTCCTATTATAGGGCCCACGCAAAGAATTAATCGTTAACGGACTCACGCACTCTGAGCTCCAGCTCTGGGGCAGCAGCTTGAAAAGTCATGAGGGACATATGGGAAGAAACTGAACTATCTGGCTGCAGGGCAAGGGCTGGAGCAGCAGCTTTCTCTCAGATAGATGTGCTGGTAACATTCATTATTTCTTTGTTGTGCCCACCCCTGGCCCAGCTTGTAGACACAGGCAGCTGCCACATCTGAGTCACCACCAACCTAGCTAACTGATCGTTCGCCTTGCCCTGGGGATTCCCTGAGACTCCATCCCACCCATGCCACTTCCAGTGGCTTTTCCATACAAATAGCCTGTCTTGGTTCATGCTACAGAATTTACCTAAAATCTCTCAAAGGTTCACAAACGCCAAACAAGCACCATTTGGCTTTGGCTTATCACATACCTCTAGATGAATAGCCCAAAGCCTGGCATTGGCAGCAGCCAGCCTTGATTTGAGGCTTGGCCTCTTAAGGAACCTCCAAGCCCAGTGTAGGTGGTGGCCATTTGCAGATTGCTTTGTGGTTCATGCCAGGTGGTCCTCCTGGGCAAAGTAAAGGCTGCTGCTGAACTTGGCCTTGAGCAGGGCCCCTCCCAGGAGGGCCCAGGGTCGGCATGCCCTGTGGCCAGCTTTCAGATACTAGCTGCCTCTAAGGATAACACACCCAAAATACACACTGGGCAGGCACCAGAGACCTACTAAAGCAAATCCTGTTCCATAGGATCAGCCTCTGCACAACAGCTCACCACTGTAGTCATGGCCAGTCCTCCCAACCAATTAGCCTGAGGGTCAACCCTCCCACTGAGATGCAAACAGTGACCAATGATCAATTCCAAAAGGAGGGCACACACAATCTACACAAGGGACACACCTGCAACACTGCCTCAGATGACCAAGGAGACTGTGCCACTGGGTCCTACAGGATACCTACTATACATAAGGGCACTCAGCTAAGACGACAAGACACAGGAGCTCTGCCTAATACACAGAAACAAACACAGGGAAGCAGCCAAAAATGGGGAAAGGAAAAATCATGTTCCAAATTAAAAAAGAGAATAAAGCTCCAAAAGAAGAACTAAACAAAATAAAGACAAGCAATCTATCAGATACAGAGGTCAAATCACAGGTTATAAGGATACTCAACAATTTCAGTGAGAACTTCAACAAAGAGATAGGAAACATAAAAATGGGGAGAGTAAACAACAAAGAACCAGGAATACAATAACTGAAATGAAGACTACATTCAAGGGAATCAACAGTCGATGAGATGAAGCAGAGATCAAATCAGTGACACAGACGATAAGGTAGAAGAAAAAAACAATCAGAACAGCAAAAAGAAGAAAGAATCCAAAAAATGAGGATAGTTTAAGGGGCCTCTGGGACAACATCAAGCATAGAAATATTTCCATCATGGGGGTACCAGAAAGAGGACAGAGAGAGAGCAAGGATTGAGAACCTATTTGAAGAAATAATGATGGAAAAATTCCCTAACCTAGGGAAGAAAAACAACATAGAAGCCCAGAAAGATCAGAGTCCTAAACAAGATGAACCCAAAGAAGTCCACACCAAGATACATAATTAAAATGTCGAAGCTTAAAGAAAAAGAGAGAATCTTAAAAAGCAGTTAAGAGAAAAGCAGTTAGTTATCTATAAGGGAGCTCCCAAAAGACTGTCAACTATTTCTCATTAGAAATTTTCCAGGCCAAAAGAGACTGGCACAAAATAGTCAGATGAAAAGCAAAAACCTACAACCAAGATAACTCTACCCAGCAAAGCTATCATTTAAAATCGATGGACAGATAAAGAGCTTCCGAGACAAGAAAAAGCTAAAGGAGTTCATTACCACCAGACCAGTATTAGAAGGAATCTTAAAGAAACTTCTTTAAGATGAAAAGAAAAAAAAAAAGGAATAATGAAATGGCAATAACTATCAACAATTACTTTAAATGTAAATGGATTAAATGCTCCAATCAAAAGATAGGGTGATTGAATGGATAAAAACAAAAGACCCTTAAATATGCTTCCTGTAAGAGATTCACTTCAGATCAAAAGGTACACAAGACTGAAAGTAACGGGACAGAAAAAGATATTTCATTAAAAAAACAAAGGCTGGGATAGCAACACACTAGGCCAAATTACCTTTAAAACAAAGGCTGTAACAAGAGACAAAACAAACAAACAAACAAACAAGTTATCTCACTTCTTGGTATTTATCTGCAGAAACCCAAAAGACTACTTCAAAGGGACATACATGTGCATCCATATGTTCACTGCAGCATTATTTGCAACAGCCAAGATACTGGAGGCAGCCTAGGTGTCCATTAGTGGATAAATGGATAAAGATGAGGGGATGTGTGTGTGTGTGTGTGTGTGTGTAAAATGGAGTATTAACTCAGTCATAAAAAGGAATGAAATCCTACCATGTGCAACAACATGGATAAACCTAGAGGGTACTGTGTTGAGTGCAGTAACTCAGAGAAAGACAAATTGCCATATGATTTCACTTAGAACAAATTAAACAAACAAAACAAAAACAGATTCATAGATACAGAGAACATTTTGATGGGTGCCAGATGGGAGGGGTGTTGGGAGAGCAGTAAAAAAGGGAAGGGAATTAAAAAGTACAAATTAAGAAGCACTATATTAAAATACTCATGGTGATATAAAGTATAGCAAAAGGAACACGGTCAATAATACTATAGTAACTGTATGGTATCAGGTGGGTACTAGATTTATTGAGGCGATCACTTTGTAAGTTATATAAATGTCTAATCACTGTGTAGTACACATGAAACTAATACAATATTGTATGTTCAAAAATAAATAAATTAATAAATGAATAAACTGCCACCCACAAAAAAGGAAGAAAAAAAATAAAAGCAATTAGCACACTACCTGACATGCAAGCATTCTGCTGGATACTATTACCATGAAAAGACAATTTATATTGACTACTTTATTTGACAGAATAATCTCAGAAGAGTTAACATTGAATATTAAGTAGTGAAAGTTACATCTTTAGTACCTGGCATGAAAAAACAAATATGGTTCAAAACTACACATTCTTCTCAAGGTGAGTTACAGAACTATGTTATTCAGCAGGAAGCAGACATACACAAGTCCACTCCAACCTCCTGCTGCCTTCCTCCCAATCTCCAGGCCTGCCTCATTTCCAGTTTTATATTACAATCATTCAAGCAATTCGGGAATAAAATATAAATCTAAAAAGTTCTTTGCAAATATATTAAGTTTATTTCTCATTCTTATTTTTAAAAATGAAACTTTGATGGTACAGGGACAAATGCAGCAAGTACCTGTTTGATACATTATTCTTCAGTATAAAAATTTTTATTACAATCTTTAGATTAAACAAACTACCATGTTTTCTTTTTTTTTCTACTTTAGTCTTTTAAATATACGGAATGAAACTAAGATCACTGAAGGATAAATTCAATTTTTTAACATAAAGAATCTTATACTCTAGCCCAAAAAATAGTAAATAGAAAATAATTCTATACCTGTGTCACGAAACTCTTCTTACAGCATAACACTACCGTAGCTAAAACTATTTTTTTAAGACTTATTGGTAACTAGGGTATGAACAGAACCTAGATTCAGCCAACCAGATGTGCTGGATGAGGATTTTTAAGGAGGAACTGGACAGCATGAATTTGGTGGGGGACAGGGATAGGATGGTAGTGAAGGGTTTTATTCATTTGGGGTTGTTAGTGGGGGCTACCACTTACTGAATAGGGCAGAGGCATTAGGGCTTATAGAGCCTGCAGCAGTAGAGGCAGCTCTCTCCTTATAGCAGAGGTAACTTTGTAGCAGTCCAGTTCTAAGGTGTGGTTCTAGCTGTTTCTAGAAATTCAAAATATAGTCCCTTCCTTTAGCTCTTTCAATATGTCTGAAAATTACCTATTCTCTTTAGCAACCCCTTTTGGCATAAACAAGCTGATTTGGACTCTGCTATCTAAATCTAAGAATCCCAGATCAAAAACTCAGAAAACAAAGGACATTTCAATGAATGTCAAAACTACGAACAATTAAAAATAAACAGAGTTTTTAAGGTCTTCACTAGTTTTATATTTACAAAGGTCACTGAAAGTAGATTTGAAATATTATTTAGTAATACTGGTGATATGACAATTTCTATATAATAATTCGTTATAGACTTGTTGTCATTAATCAAAAGGTCTTTTTTAACTCTTAGGGATTACTGTTAATAATATCAAAACACAGAGTAAGTTTAGGAGTTAAAGCCTTTAGCCTGACCAAATCACTTCTGTTACTGAAAAGGAGAAATAGCAAATCTGTGGAAAATGAATGGGAAGAATGAAATTTTGCTTTTCATCAATTAAATAAATATAATAGGTACCTCAAAATTATAAATCTGGAACCTATATATTTAACTTCTAAAAACTGTAAAACGAACTTCAACAAAAAGAAGTCCTCAAAACATCAAAGCACATTGTTAAACTCATTTGGATATAAAATAATTCAGATAAAAATGAACTGAAACAATTTTAAAGAAGCCATAAAATCTTTTGGAGGTCAATCTGAACAAAATATATTTAATATAATCAGGTTGAAGAGTCAAAGTTAACATAACTATAGTCTGTTTCACACAGTTTCTGACACCACAGTTTTCAATAAAAATTTTAACTTTTGAAGATAAATATTTATATCAGTATCAACTACATAATTCACACTTTTTTAAGTAAAGACCTACATTTTAACATTGTAACCATCCTGGTAAAGGCAAACATTATCTTAGCATTAATATACATTTAAAATTATTTAAGAAAAAAATTAATATATTTAAATAACCTAACATTTCCAGCCACACTGTAGGTGCTCTCACATATATTACCTCATTAATCTCTGTAACCACTCTTCAAGATAGAAAGAATTATTACCAGTTTTCTTAAAGCAGTTAGTCTGTGGTATACATTACCTATGTAATGTGAACATGTTAACGCACTAGCAGCAGAACCAAGCATGAATCCAGATCTGTCTAATTTTTCTTACGCCCATACTTTTTGTATTATACTGGTTGATTTTTTTAAAAAAAAGTAAATCATCATCCTTTATTATTTTTCACACACAAATATAAAATATTATACTAATACTATCTTACTTTCATCTCAATTGAGTGTTAAGAGTTATTGGGAGAAGCAGGGCATGAACTTTGGTCTATGAAGATAAAGTTGAGTGCTCTCAATTATGATAGGTAATTATGAAGTATCTACAAAGAAAAATCATAATGTAAACATGGTCTCCTAATACTTTCTCTTCTGAACTAAACTAACTTTTTTGAAGTCTGCTGACCTATTAAAACAGATCTGTTCAATAGCATAACAAAGGCAAAGCTAGAATGTCAAAGGCAATAGTCTTTTCCATTTATCACAAGCGTAGTAATTAATTCATTAGCCTGCCAATCAACTACACTGCTAGTGAAATATGTGAAAGTAGAATTAAATACCTTACCGTGCACAAGGATGTCTTTGTGATTTTCAGGGTAAAATCTGAAGAAAACTCCAAATCTGAGATAGATGTTGTATGGCAATCTATACGCTACCCATTTAAAAAAGTGAAGGGAAGAATTTAGTAAAAAGATTAAAAACAAAACCAAAAAAAAAAAAAAAAAAAAACCCCAGATAAATAATACTTTTTATGCAATGTCTTGTAAACTTTAATCACTCACATCTAATTTTGGGGACTGTTTCCAAATTTAAGGGCTATTAGCACTATTATTTACTTAATTTTTCTTTAAATCAAATTAGAATTTTTTGTTTTGTTTTGTTTTTTTTTTTTGCTTTTTGGTATGTGGGTAGCTCCCTGACTGGGAATCGAACCCAGGCCGCAGTGCTGACAGCGCCAGCGCCGAAGCCTTAAGCCACTACACCAATCAGGGAACTCCCTCAAATTAGAATTTTTTACTTAGACTTCTTCTAAGAATAGTATATATCAAATCCTGGCTCTGATGTGCTTAAGTTTTTCTGAGACACACTAAAGCACTTTCAAAAAAAAAATGTTTTCTGTGTTCCAACTAAAATTATTTTGTATAGCACCAGTGGTATACATTTGCTATAGATTACCTGTGATAACAGTCAATATTTTTATAGGAAATGCCAACTTAAAAACATGCTAATGGAAAGCACAAGGTGTTTTAGAATTCATTTTGTAACTGCATTTGATAAATCTGCTAGATATTAGCAAAAACCACAATTCCAATCAATGAATAAAACTATTAAGACTGAACTAAAAATAATGGCCAAATATCCTTATTTCCCAATCTAACCTGGTTCAAATCCTTCTCCATTTCACTAAGGAGAGTACATGGAATCAGCTACAGCAGTGTGACCGGAGTGTGCTGTGTAAAGACTGTCAACAACTACGCCAAGAGTAGATTATAATACAGTGAAAACAATTCATATGACTACCTACCTGAGACATGACTCTATTTTTAAAAGTTTAAGAAAATTTAAAAGAAGTTACAATGTGGTTGCCTTTTATTTATAGGGAAATTGGGGAATAGTGAACAAACTATATTTACTAACAAATGAATAAATGATTAATGTTTTAAAAAGGTATGTATACTTTTTAAACACCTTCATTTTTCAGTCCTAAATTTTGTATTTCAATTATTTACTTATAGCAGTTTTTAGTATTTAAGCAAAGAGATCACTAGAGAAATTAAGCCCCCACACACAACCTTCCTCTTTCTGCTCAGCCCTAAGGCTGAGTTGGCTATAATTGTACACTCCCAACCTAAGCCAAAGAATCCAAATAAATCCCTTACTTTCAGTACCAGAGCACTGAACAGTCCTATAATCACTAACCAGGCTGTATTACTTTTTCTTAAAAAGCTGAATGGAATTTTTTTGTTGAGAAACCTTACATTTTTATTATTCTATGCTAATTTTAAATATTCTTCCCATTTATTATGTTAATAAACATATACTGAATATTTGTGCAGAGAACAATTATTGATACTTTGAAAGTACTAGTGTGAGTAAAAAAAAAAAGACAATGCTCTGAATTTAACATTAAAGAAGCTATGTTATTTATTTATCTAACTGAAACAAATTAAGGATTTTTTAAGAAAAGTAATATGACTTTTCACTGCCAAGTTATTCAACTCATGTAAATGAGACACAGCAAAATTCACAATAAAAGTAAAGTTGTCATAGTGAAGAATAAGGTATTAAAACACAAAAGAAATTAACTGAAAAATCTACACATAGTAGGGCTTTGGTTTCATGGACAAATTCAGTGTAATAACTTACTCTGAAAAGGCTGGAAGAAATCTAAAAGAGAAAAGCTAAATTGTATGGAATATATGATATGAATAAATAATCTGTCTACAAATGAAAAGCCAGAATAAAGCTAGGAGCGGTGATGAGGCGGAAACAACAATACAGCACTAACCCAGAGTAAATGATTCAAGCCCTCAGTATAAGGAACTTCAATACATAAAGAGAAGTGATTTCAAAAGGGTGATACGGTCAACTGGTAAATACTATGACTTCAAGTTACTTTAGACTGATAATAGGAAGAATAATTACGCTTTTGAAAGCCCACATATAAAATCAACATTAATTTCAAATACTTAACTCACAAAAGAAAACTAAGAAAAATGGCAATACTGTTACAGAAAATTAAATTGATAAATCACCTACCTTAATATTACAAGGGTCTGAAATGAGAGTCTTTGGATCTAAAACTTCCACAATAGCTTCTGGAATAACCACTTTCTTCATGCAGGACATGTTAAAGCCATAGACATCATCCCAAAAAGCAATTCTATCAGCATGTTTATTCATATCACTTACTGCCACAAGGCTGATCGTGCAAATATCAGGGTAGACTGTAGGAAACAAAATACCCAACAATTTAGCATTATCTCTAAGACAAAATATAATCTTTAAAGGATAAATATAAATACCAAATCCATAAGCATGGATTACTTGCAATTGATTACTACCAGTGGGGGATTAACAAAGGTGTAGATCAGGAAAATAACCAAGTTCCATCTGATAGCCTCTTTTAAAAAAGTGTTTCATTATTGTGATGGTAAGATTAAATAAGATGAGTTCTTATTAAAATAATTAAAACAGAATGATACAATTAAGTAATCCTGAAATGAACATATTTATTAATATTAAACTTACAATATGCTAACTTTAAAAAGGTAGATCTTTTCTTTATGTATTTCTCTGAAACATATATGTCATATGTAAAAAATTGATGTGATGGAATTTTATAGTTGTGTAGAAGACCAAGTCATGTTACCCTCTCTTATTATAAAAAGGAAGTACTTTATGAGCATCAAGTATGTGCAGATAAATTATCCTAAATTACAGACTCTGGATACATGTCCCCACTGTCAAGAAACTTTGACAATTTTGACAAATAAATGGGCAGTTATTTGCGAGGAGAAGTATAAGGGACTAAGGGAACTTATAGCAAAAATAGCTAGTCCAGATTTGGCTACAGCAGGAGAACAGGGGTGTTATGTAAGAGAAGACCTGAAGGCCAAGTAAAGTAGGAATGGGGAAGGAGAGAGTACTCTCAGCAGAGCAAGCAGCAAGCATATAAGGTCACAATTAATATACACTCCAATTTGTGACAATCAGTGAAATATAAGGGTACAAAGGTTAAGTAGGGACCAAAGAAAACATGGCTGAGTAAATCACATTAGTATATTAAACTTTATTAAAATAATAATGATAAGCCAATGAAAAATTTTAAAAAGGGTAGCAACTTGATCAGATTTTTTGTTTTTGTTTTTGTTTTTTTTTTAAGAAAAGCTACCTGCAGTTCAATGTGAAGAATGAATGGGAAGGTGCAAGACTAAGACAAGGACAAAAGAAGTAGCTGTAATAATCCAGGTGATGTGAAGCAAAGCATGGCTGTGCGAATGGAAAGGAAGAGATGTATCAAGGGCTATTTAGGAGGTAGAACTCAGAAGACTGTAAGATTGGCTGGCTATGGAGGTGAGGAAGAGGAAAAAGTCAAGGATGCATTTTTAGCTTTAGCAACTGGGCAAATTATGGGACTAATCATTATAATAGAAAACAAAGGCAGATTCCAGAGGAATAAGAGAATTTAATGTTTATGAGAGAAATGGGTAAAAATATCCAATAAGCAGTTGAATATGCAGGCCTAAAATTCAAAACAGATGGTCCTGGTACAGGATACAAGGTTCAGGGGAACATGAACATATAAATGGAAATACAAGTTACGGAAGTTTATGAAGTAACCTAGGTAGAGTCCAAGATGAATACCAGAATCTGTGGGACGTGTACAAGAAAAGGAGGTTGGAAAGAAAGGACTGGGAAGCTGGGGCTGCAGAAGAAAGAAAGAAGAGAGTAAATGTTAAGAGAGGTAAGGGAAGAGAAAGTTCCCAGAAGACACTCTCTTCTAATAGCACATATAAGTCTTCGTAACAAAAGTTTTAAAATAGTATTAATTTTTTACTAAGTACCTTCCTTTTAAATATCAACATTTATCATTAATTAAAATATGAATCACATTTTTCTGCATCAACAAACTGAAAGCAAGCACATATATACCACAGAAATGCACACAAAAAATTATTTCATGATTATTATCTAGCCTCCAGACTTAAACAGTAAAGAAATACCTCTTTCCTTTCCTCTGAACTTTGTTTCTATCCACAGCCTTAGGAATTTTATTATTAAATGACAGGAGCACTAAATTATCTTCCAAATAAAGCTCATGATAAGATCTGCTGGCATCAAAGCAGTTGCTTCTTCCAAACCAGACATGTGAGATACCCAGAAAAAATACTTGGTGCTATGCCACTGATAAGAACTTTCTCAAGTCCTCTGAAAGCGGGTAGGTGAGGCAGATGTGAGAGCTGCACTGGGCTAGAGTAGATTGCCATTTAAATTCTGATACTTCTACTCATCTCTTTTTCTCCACAGATATGGTAAACCTTGTCCTGACTGATACAAATTCTTCAAAGCAACTGCTTCGTTATTAAAAATGCTGACCCAGCAAGAATACAGCTACAGTAAAGTATGTTTAGTTTCTTGAACCAGATCCTTAAGATGAGAAACAGTGAAGAAGAAACAGAATTCTGAAGCAACTTTAGATATTTGACAACTTCTTTATGTTTCCTTTGTCAGACTTAATACAATAATCATATAAGCTTTCCCACATTATGCCCAGTAATTCCATCCTTAAAGAATGTAATAAGGGTATGACTCAGGGATTTCCTGTAGAGTAATTATTTTAGGTTTTATCAGCCATACGTGTTTGTTCAGACTTCTCATCTCTGCTGCTGTAGTGTGAAAGCAGCCAGACAATACATAAATAACGTGGCTATGTACCAATAAGACTTTACCTATAAAACAGGCAGCAGGCCAGATACAGATACCTCTGATACAGAGGAGAGAGAAGTAAAGGAGGTAGATATTATCAAAGCCACCATATTGTACTACTTCAGAGAGTGCTACTCACCCTGTAGTCCATGGGTATCAAGTATTCTCTGGAGTTGTACAGTGCACAGACATTCAAGTTATTTAACATAATTCATAGAGTTCCTTTTTAGAATATTATAAAAATCTTAGTAAAAGTTTAAAAATACCACCAGTCACTGTATCAAGGGGTGGGAAACTGGCCCATGTGTCAAATTTAGCCAACGGCCTGTTTTTGTAAATAAAGTTAAATTAGAACACTGCCACACTCATTTATTTACCTATGGTCTATGGCTCTGCTATGTTACTATGGCAATGTTGTGTAGTTGGGACAGACTATCTGGCTTACAAAGTTGAAAATATTTATTATCCGCCTTTTGGTAGAAAAAGTTTGCTGACCCCTGGCTCTTTCTATCAAGCAATATGATGTACTTCTAATACCACTAAGAATTAAAAATAAGTTTTTCATAAGAAAAAAACTACAACTTTTTTAAACTAATAGAAAAAGTTTTTAAAATATGTTGGTAATAAGAAACAAACTAAAGAGGAGTACAATTTTACATTTTCTAGTGTTGAGGTATATTTTCAAGCTAATTTTATTTTACAAAGATACAGAAAAGCATAGTTTTTATATCTGTTAGCCTTATAAATGAAATTATTTATCTTTCAGTTAGTAAGACTTATGAATATTCATAAATGACTTGTAATCAGTGTTATAGGTCAATTTGGTTCCATATCCACCTCCTCACAGCTGGCTAAAATTTTAGGCCACCTGCCAAAATCCTGACTAACCCTTTACCATGACATTCTGACACATCTGTCATTTGATTTTTTGTCATATAGAAGCATAATTGAATAATTATTCCTTCTTGTCGGTGAAATTAACAAAGCGCTGATTGGACAAAAGCACCCTTTTAACAGGCCACTTATAAATTCATGGCTTTGACATCTGTGTCCTTCTCGATTCACTGCCCAGAATTCATTTGTCACTAGAATAGTTCACATGGTGAATAGATAAAGGTGGGAAATCCTTTATCCCTTAGAAATGCCTCACAAAGTTTTGGACACTAAAGGATAAGACTGAGATGCATATAGAAACAAGTCCTAGTAAACACTAGCATCACTGCTTATATACAAATAACCAGGGAGCAAAAAGGTATAGAATAAAAGGAGATAATAAACAAGTTCAAATAAATTGTTCTTCTCACAGTATATGTGAACAATGTGAAGACTAGTGAAATAACAGTCAATAAAATGGTTGATTGGCATAAAGGAAAATGTAAAAAATAAACAAATACAAAAAGTTGTAGGATACAAAAGCAATGTAAAAAAATCTATTGCATTCATATATATTAACAATGCAACTTCAGAAAAAGAAACAAAAAACCCACTCCTTGTGCAAGTGCAACAAAAAGAATAAAATACCTAGGAATAAACTTAACAAAGGATATGAAGGACTTACATATTGAAAACTGTAAGGCATTAAAAAAAATTGAAAAAGACATAAAGAAATGGAAAGATATTCTGTGTTCATGGATTGGAAGAAGCAACATAGCTAAAATGGCCGTACTACCCAAAACAATATATAGATTTAATGCAATCCGTATCAAAATCTCAATGGCATTTTTAAAGAAATAGAACTAAAAAATTAATCACATTGTATGGAATCACAACAGACCCCGAACAGCCAAAGCCATCCTGAGAAAAAGGAACAAGAACAGAAACATCACACTCCCTCTCTTCAATTTATACTATGAAGAGACAATAATCAAAACAGCATGGTACTGGCAGAAAAATAGACACATAGACCAATGGAACAAAACTGAGAACCCAGAAATAAATGCACATATATATGCACATATATATGCACATATATATGGGCAAATAATTTTCAACAAAGAAGCCAAAAACATACAATGAAGAAAAGAAAGCCTCTTCAATAAATGGTGCCGAGAAAATTGGGAAGCTAAGTGCAGAAGAATGAAATTAGACTTCTGTCACCATATACCCAAATTAACTCAAAATAGATCAAAGACTTAAATATAAGACCTGAAACAATAAATTGCATAGAAGAAAATAGGTACTATACTAATGTACCTTGGGTTCAGAGAGGACTTCATGAACTTCATTTCATTTCTAATTCTAATGTCTTACAGTTCTCAGTGTATAGGTAGGTCCTTCACATCCTCAAAGACAAGAGAAGTAAAAGCGAAAATAAATGAATGGGACTATAACAAACTAAAAAGCTTCTTCACAGCAAAAGAAACCATCAACAAAACAAAGAGGCAACCAACTGAAGGGGAGAAGATATTTGCAAACAACACCTCCCATAAGGAATTAATATCCAAAAAGTATAAAGAACTTATACAACTTGACAACAAAAAAACAAACAATTCAATCTAAAAATGGGCAGAGGACCTGAACAGACACTTCTCCCAAGAAGACAAAGAGCCAACAGATACATCAAAAAATGCTCAACTTCACTTGCTATTAGGGAAATGCAAATTAAAACCACTGAGATACCACCTCACTCCTGTGAGAATGGCTGTTATCAACAAGAAAAGTAGTAAATGTTGGAGAAGCTGTGGGAATGTAAATTGGTACAACCACTATGGAAAACTGTATGGAGGTTCCTCAAAACATTAATAGAATTACCATGAGATCCAGCAATCCTTCTTCTGGGTATCCAAAAAATCCAACAACATTTATCCATAAAGATGTATGTACCCCTATGTTCATTGCAGCATTATTCATGGTGGTCAAGACATGGAAACAACCAAAGTGTCCCTCAATAGATGACTGGATAAAAGTGTGGTACAACAGAATACTACTCAGCCACAAGGATGAAATACTGCCATTTGCAACAACATAGTTGGATCTTGAGAGATTATCATGCTGAGGGAAATAAATCAGACAGAAAAGGTCAAGAATCATATGATTTCAATCACATGTGGGATGTAAAACTAAAAGCAACAAACAATATAAACAAAAACTCATAGACACAAACAATAGTTTAGTGGTTACCAGAAGGTAAGAGGGGAGTAGGGGGAAAGACAGAAGAATGTAAAAGGGGATAAAATATATAGTGATGGAAGGAGAACTGACTCTGGATGGTGAACACAAAAAGCAATACATAGATAATGCATTACAGAAATGTACACTTGACACCTATATAATTTTACTAACCAATGTCACCTCAATAAATTTAACAAAAATTAAAAAAAAAGAAAAAATGTACAACTAAATGACCAAATCAGCAAAAATTTTGGGAGCTGAATAAGCTTAAAAAATCAATTTCCAATTTACATAATAAAAATATCTTTAAAAATTAAGTAATACTTATTTGAAAATTGTAAACATTTTCCCATCATTAACTTATAATAGCAACTAGGCTCACCAAAGCTTAGCTAGGCTAAAAAGTTGTAATATGTACTGAAAAATTATGTATTGCAAAAAGTAAAAATAATATACTATAATATCACTGAACAAAACCAAAACAATAAATGTGAAAAAAGCAGATTTAAAGATGAAGAAGTAGATAGTGAATTATTGATATACTAAAGTAAACCGATGAACCAGCGTCACTGGCTGATTACACTGAGATAAGCTATGTAAAAGTGTTATATACCATTAAGCTTAAATTTTCAAAACATTCTTAAGGTAAACCTAACACTAATCTCATATTTACCAGCTGTAACAGGAGGGGAAATAACATTTACTGAGTAACTACTTTATGTCAAGCAACTCATTAGGTTTTATACTTACTTTATAAAGCTGGATTATAATCCTCACTACAGATAAGAAAATTGAAGTTCATAGAGAAAAAGCATCTTACCCAAATTACTGATCTTGCTAACTAGATAACTAGTCATCTGACAAACCAGGGATTCAATTTACCAATTGCAATGTATCAATATGCGTTCCATTATATATGATGCCCACGTTATGCTTTTCAAATAGAAGAAAGAGAAAGAGGAATTCCATTTTCCTAAGGTAAATATGGGCACGCATTGGAAGAAAGAGGAAGGAGAAAAGGGCTGAGAAAGACTGGAGATTAATAAAATTTCAGGGCAAAGTGAGGAAAATGGAAGTGTTCGGGCTTACTTTCCTTCTGCGTAAAGAAACACGGCATGGTAAAAAGAAACACTAAAAGGGAAAACAACCAAGCGGAGATTAGGGAGAAGAGAGTAAAGCATACAGCTTAGTTAGTTCCACATAGAGAGGGAAGTACCAAGGAAAGTATATTTGCAAATCCAGAATTTATAACACAGGCAATTTCTTATTAGCATAAATCAGGCTTCCAAGGCAAATTCCAATGTAAAACCTTTGGGAGACACAGATCTATCTGTGAATAGTATACATCTGCCACTCTATTTTGCTGCCGTCTTCTGAAATGTTTGTGGAATTCCCTGTTATGAGGCAGGGCTTGCTTCCCTCTACAGAAGCTGAAAATGACAGACACTTGCTTTTCCTCCCTTCCTTGTGGCTTAGGTATGAGCACATGACCTGAATTCTGTCCATCTTTCAGAGGCAGCAATGCTTACTGTTCATGAGATCAACAATATAATCTGTGCCAGCTCATGCTTAGCATTAGAAATGATGTCACTTTTAAACCAGTCCCGTAGGGTAGTTTTGAGCATTGTTCTTGACTATATAATCTTCCAGCCTAGTTTCTCAAAGAAAAATTTTAACCTATCCCATGCTTTTAACAAATCTCTCCTCTGTTGAATAGCCAAGGTAGATTTCTATGTCTTCTAACAAGAACCCTGGTTGATGCAGAGAGAAACATACATTGTAAAAAATTCTTAAAACAGGACTGTTCCACTACTTTTGGTCAAAGGTTCGGATGTGGGTACTGAACATCCATATTTTTAACAAAGGTCCCAGTGATTGTGATGGCCTGTCAAAATTTGAGTTAGGAAATGGCTGTCTTAGTAATTCTGCATTGTACTGGACATAGTCCTCCATTTTATAATCTTGACAATTTTAACTCAAAGAATATGTATATTTGGAAGGGCCCCATTAGAAATTTGAGTTTAGTTCTGACCATGTGTGTGAGGGGAGGAAGCAGGGGAGTCGGGGGGCTTTCCTTTTGCTTGTAATGAAAGGCAATGAAAATAATATTCTTTTCTAATAATGTGAAAGATGTCTCCTTTAATGGGACCTCAAATTTTCTATGCAACAATTCTTATTACCAGTTTTAACAAGTTTCTAAGAAAGGAATTATTTCTATGCACTCCCATGAGATCACAATTTCACTGTATCCCATTCCTGAGGATGTCAACCCTGATTACGTGATTGAAGTGGAGTCTGCTGGGCTTCTATAGTGAAATTTATGCTTTTCCTTTTGTAATTAAAAGACAGTTTGTGGGGAGTTTCTTTGAAGCCAGGTAAATATCCCATTCTTAATCTAACTTTCAGATTATTCATTTATATCTCAATAGGCTTATTGTTTCCTATTTTATTCAAAGAGTGATAAACCAAAAATAAAAACATTAAAGGTAGAAAGTACGGAATGAAAGAAGTAAACTGTCCCTATTTGTAGATGACATGATATTCATATAACAAAGCCTAAGGAATTTATAAAACAACTACTAGAACTAACAAGTAAACTTAGCAAGGTTGCAGAATACAAGGTTAATAAAAATAAATTGTATTTTTATACTAGCAGTAGCCAACTGAAAAATTAAATTTAAAAATTTCCACTTGTAAAAATGATAAAAAATTTTTAAGTATTCAAGAATAAATTTAACAAAAGATGTTTAAGATCTCTACACTGAAATTTATAAAACAATGTCGAGTGAAAAGATATATTGTGTTCATGGACTGGAAGACTCAATATTAAGATACTAATTATTCTCAAATTGATTTATTCATTCAAGCCAATCCTATCATAATTCCAGCAGTCTTTTTTAAATTTATTGACAGATTCTAAAATTAGTAATATTTTAAAATTTATTGTAAAAAAAAATCACACATACATAAAACACACAAATGACCAAACTGCTAAAGCAATTTTTAAAAACACCAAAACGAAGAACTTTCTTTACCTGATATCAACACTTAGTATAAAGTTACAGTAATTAAGACAGGATAGTATTGGTGAAAGGATAGACTTACAAATCAAATGAACTGAATACAGATAGAGACCCACATGTACACAGTCAATTAGTTTTCAACAAAGCTGCCAAGCAATTCATGGGAAAAGAGTTATTTCAACAAAAGTTGCTGGAAAACATTAACATTACTCTTACTTCATATAATTCATAAAAATTAACTTGAAATGAATCATAGACCCAAATGTAAAAGCTAAAACTTCACAAAGGAAACCCAGAAAAATTCTATACAATTGTGAATATGTCAAAAATTTCTTAGATTGGACATTTTTCTTAATATGACAGAGACTGAGTACATGTTTAAGAGTTACCTGTATTTTCTTTATAGTGAGCTGCAATTCAATTCTTTGTCCAATTTTCTATTAGGTTTGTGGATCTATTTATATGTTAAGATTAGCTTACTGTTGGTGATAGGAATTAAAATTTTTTCCTATCTGTAGTTTCTCTTGTGACTTTACATATAGCATATTCTGCCATTTATAACGCTATTTAGATATAATCAAATTTATGAACCTTTCTTCTAAGGCATCTGAATTTAAGTTCATATTTAGCTAGCTCTGTTCCTCCAAGTTTATAAAGGATTATACCCATGTTTCCTTCTAGTATTTTTATTGTTTTGATGTTTTGTTTGTTTTTTTTTGCATTTAACTTTTGATTTAACATTTATAGTGTATAATTTATTGTGTGGTTTAAACTTAAATATTACCTTTATTTTCTTTTACACAGAGGACTACAGAATTGTCTCAACACAATTTACTACAGTAAATTATTTCATTAATTATATGAGATGTCATATGCTGTTGGATCTATAACAGGATTTACTATTCTGTTCAACTTATCTGTCCATTCAAGAATCAATGATATATTATTTTAATTATTGAGGATTTAAATGCAATTTAATATTTGGTAGCAGTATTCTTCCGGTTCCCCTACTCCCACCCTAAGACTACCTTCTAGCTTAAGAGTTTTCTTTGTCATTCCTATTAAAAAAAATTTAAATCCTAATTTTTAAAAAATCTGTTGGTTGGTATTACAGTTTTAGAAAATTTATCCTATAAAAAATTTCAAATACATATAAAAATAGGGAATAGTAAAATTACCTCTCATAATTAACTATCTTCAACAACTGTCAATGTTTTTGGATTGCAATTCAACTTAATTTTGGGAGAACTGACATCTTTATGGCATTAATTCAATCCATGGTGTCTTTCATTTATTTAAATCTTTGTGCATCATTCAGTAGTAAAGTTGTCTGCATATAAATCTTGCTTATTTCTAATTATTACTTTGTATCTCTATAATATACTAAATTACTTTATTATTTATAGTAATTTTCAGTAGGTTCACTTGAAGTTTCTTATGATTAATTTCATAATATTTTGCCCTAATTTCCTCTAGTTTAGTATCAATATCATGCGTGTTTTCATTTTTCTTTTTTGAGGAAAGAAATTTGCCTGAATATCTTTTTTCATCCCTTTAAGTTTTCTGAATAATTTTGTTTTAGAAGTGCTTCTATAAAGTACACAGAATTAGCTTTTCTTTAGTGATTCAATCTGAAATTCTTATTTTTTGAATTGGTGAATTTAGCCCACTTACATTTATTAATACAAGAAATATTTTTTGTTTACAACTTTACCATTTTATGTTATCTTTTCTGTATCTGTAGTTTTTGCTGCCAGCTTTAAATTATATTCCATAAATTCCTACTATTAAAGACAAAGCAATTGAAGTATACACACTTCCCCCACTTGCCTTCATTTCCTTTCTAATTTTTCTAAGATGTAGTATGTGACCTTGTTAAGGGTATAAGCCATTTGCATTCTATGTTGTCATCCTAAAACATAAAATTGTTTTTGTCTTAATTCTGGTTGTAGAAATACACACTGGTTCTGACCAAAGATTTTCTTAGTTTTCCTCCTCATGTCTTGATTAGTTGAATGTAAAACACTGTAATTCCTAACATATGATTAGCATTAGTAAATCTCAAATTATGTAAGTAGTCTTTAGTAAGCCCAATTTCATTAACTTCACAAAATTATTTTTATTAGTTGTAACAGTAGTAAATAAGTACCTCTAAAGTACTGTGGAATTTCTTGGTGATAACAAGAATGAATACTCAAGTTACTGGCTGACTATGTTTTTATAAAGGTTTTATTCTACTCCATCACACAGAGACACACACACACACACACTGGGGTGCCAAAGAAATGTGTACACATTTTAAGCGATGTCAACATTGCTCAAGCAGTAGTTCACCATAATCAGAAGTGTCTGGATGCTGATGGTAAACACTCTGAGCACTTCTTGTAATTGCAAAGTCAAACATGACTTGTATTCATCTTTTGCTATTGGCATATATTGAGTATTACAATAATACAGTTTTTTTCCTTTCTTAAAATGTGTGTACATTCTTTGGCACTGTGTGTGTGTGTGTGTGTGTGTGTGTGTGTGTCTGTGTGTGTGTGTTATATAAAATGAGACCTCAAATTGAATCCTAATACAGGTAAAAATAAATTGTGGTCCCTTCATGTTAATATGGGTCTTCAATATTCTTCTCTCATAATTTAATCATTCTTCCTAAAATCTTCATACTAAGAATTGCTTAGTAAATCTTTCCTTCAGCAAAATATAAAAGAAAACTTTACTTTGCAATAGAAGAATGAGCATGTAGGTGATTGGTGATATTCATCAATGCATACTCAAACACATAAAATAGGCTAAACCACTTCATGTTACTCATTTGACTTTTCCTTCTTTTCTCTTCATTCTGTTAAGAAATAACATTCAACAGCACTGCTATAGGCACTTAAATGCTGACCTCTCTTCAATATACCTCCAGATTATCTTAGTGTTAATATTAGCTATATAAAAATTTAGAAAGAGCTAGACTTATGAGTCTCCACTTTATCCCTCTGATGATGGGAAGTAGCTCTGGTACTATTTCAACTATAACCTCATTATTCACATGCTGTAAGTTCTTAATGAATTTCATCAAGAATTCAATTTAAATGTATTAAGTTGCTGTCACTCCTTCAGTAAGATCAATGAATACCATTCAGAGAGGTATGAATCTTCCCTAGAACAACTTCAAGGCAAAAATAAGATTCAATAAAATACACTTTAGTAGGAAAATAACAAGGGATTGCGAAAAAGAAAGATCCAGCAGATGTGAGTTTTTAAAAAAAATCAAGGTTTGGCCACTTAGTGTGCATCATCCAGCATACTTTTGTTTCTAAAATCTCAAAGGGTTGTTGTCAAGATTACAAGTAATTACATAAATGAAGGTAGAGTATATTATTTGGCAGCTTGTTATAGACAATCAACAAATGGTAGATAACATTAGTTTTTAATCATTAAGTATAGTAGTCATTTTTTTAAAAAGCCACTGTAATTACAGAAAGATATAGCCAATAGTCACAGGGTAAAATACATCTAAAATTTCTAGCCAAGTTCCCATCAGAAATCAGGAACATATCTTAAAATGGATGCAGAAAATATATGTACAGTGATAAAATGAGGGCATTTTGGGGAAAAAAAAGCAATCCACTTAAATGCTACTCTAAAAAGAACTCTGTTGTACTGGAGAAGTTTTTCTGTACTTTATGTTTCCACCTTACTGATTTCGACTATATCGTAACTACCAAAGTAATCTGACAGAACATAGATAGGCAGAAGGCATAAGTATGGTCCAGTGCTTTACGTCACTAGTTCAAATGTCTTCTTTTCATCCACTTTTATATAATAGTTTTATCAACTGTACTCTGACCATTTGTTGATCCTGAAGCTTTGAGAAAGGGAAGGTGCAAGAGAGGTGAGTAAAAGGAGACTAATGTTCATTCAATTTTAATTAAATTCAATAAACACATATGATGCTCTACGTTCCAGGAGCTGCAGAGCTTACTGAAGAGTCAAAGATGAGCAAGACATAATCCCTGCTCTGAAAGAGAACATTTTGTTTGTATACAACTGTTCACAACAGAAGGCCTGTAAAAACACAATCTCTGACTGTGCAGTTAATATGATTAAAAGTTCACCAGGGACATGAAAAGAAAGCCTTCCAAATTTAATGGGATCCATTTAAAAATAGTAATTGGGTATACTGTGCTTTAAAAACTTAGTAGAAACCAATCACTATTTAAATGCTGTCATTAAATCACACAGAAGCCAGGTTTATATATTTAGTGAAGTCATGCAAAATTTGCCACTAAAGTGAATAATCTCTAACCTATCATCAAATACTCTTAAAAAAAAAAAAACAAAAAAAAAAAACATACACAACTATGAATTAAATGTCGTAAGGATTTTAAAAACCAAAACTTTGTTATATTTTGATTTGAATATCACAAAGCTTCCAAATGTAGTTCTTTGTGTTTGTATAAAAAGTGTTCTTGAGAATACCATTAACTTTGAGTGCAGCATATCTTATATAATGTTCTACTAACAACAGAATACTAAATGAATGTCTTAAAGCTTCGTCTAATGGAAACATCTTTCATCTCTATGGGGAACTTTCTCAGTCATGCATAGTTTATTTGAAATCCAAAGGTTCATTTGGTTCTGCCAGACTAAAATTAGATTATTAAAGCTAGGATTTTATACTCACCCGATCCTCCTTTTGCCAAGTATTTGTTCTTTGCATAAAGGACAGAATCTAACATAGACTCAAAAAGAAGAAAATAGCCCTGCATAAAACAGAAAAAAAAAAAAAGATTTTAGAAATGTACAATATCCTCATATGCAGATCATTTTAATACCTGGGTTACTCTTTTAACAAAAAACATATTTTTGCTTCTGCAATAAAATATTCTACAAAGTCTGAAATTATTTTTTACAGTATGTTCTCTACATAATAATTATTAGAAAATCAGGCCAGAGTATAAAGTAAATCCAGAAAGTTTATTACAATAGAATGTACTAAACCTTCTTTACCTATGTGCCCATTTTTTTTACTATTGTTTGTTCCTTATTAAAAAAACAATATTTCAGATGGAAATTGTTAACAAATCCTCTAACTCTTTGGAAGCTATCATTGTTAACAAATCCTATAACTCTCTGGAATCTATAAATCTCTGGAATATTGTAAAATTAATCTAGAGTAGTGGTTCTCAACTAGATTTTGGCCCCTGGGCAACATTTGGCAATGTCTGGAGACATTCTGACTGCCATAGCTGGGGAGTAGGGAGGAGAGATGCTACTGGCATCTAGTAGGTAGCACCAAGGATGCTGACAAACATTTTACAATACACAGAACAGCCCTCACAACAAAGAACTGTCTGGCCCCAAAGGTCTATACGGATATGGTTAAGATATCCTGGTCCAGAACACCATCCCCCAAAGTGTTTCCTGCCCAAGACTTTCTCTTCTGTTAAATAAATAAATAAATAAAAAGGAAAGGGATCTTTAATGAGAGATTTGAGAAAACCATATGCTATTTTCTCTTTTTTGTGAGTCATAATGCACATTAGCACATTAACAGTTCTGATAAGTGTTATGGTAAAGAGGAGGACATCTGAACACATTTTAACCAAGTATTACCTACTCTTTGACTAGAAACCTCTTTTTTCCTATTTAACACTTCATACAACTAGTGTTATTTGAAATACAGTTCATGAAACACTGCCCTAGTATACTCCAGATTTTAGAGAACAGTAATGAATCCTCTTTCAAGAAAAAAAATAACCATAGCTCAAATGAAAAGATAACTTGCCACTTCTGGTGTCACAAACACAGAACATTCCAATAATATGAGTATACTACACAGTTTACTGCCAACAGTACTGAGCAGCAGAGAAAGTTAAGAGCTCAGCACAGTGCGTAACACACAAAATACCTTATTACTGCTTAGGGTGAACCAATATGAATTTTACCCTACGTTAAAATTCTAAATCAAACTGTTTTCACTCATTTATTTTGTGCACAAATAACTGTGTGACAGGATTAATACAATAGACCGTAACCAAGATGAACAAAAAAAATTTAAGGTTTGTCTAGAACAAGGAAAACCTGGAAATCTGAACGGATAATCTTCACAAGAGATTAACAGCAAATTTAAATTACAGAAAATACAGCTCTCATGCTTGACTCACTTATAAAGAAACCTAATTAAATTGCCGCTAGCATCTTTACTTTGGTATTTACCCCCAACACACTAATTCACTGATAAGAAAATAATTGCCTACAAAAAAAAAAAAAGACTTAGCTCTTTTATTAACGTGTTTACATTAGGAAAATTAAGGATTTGGTGGGAACTCTTTTTCTGGATAGAGTACTTCAGTAATATCTAACTCTTGCAAGTTAGCTAGCTCCCCATTAATATCATCTATGTATTCAAAGAACAAGAGACTTTGGAAATTCAACTACAAAATATTTATCAATCTGACATAATCCATGCAAATCTATGCATGCAAATGCTAATAAATAAGCATTAATCCATTGATTAAAATGCATTATAATTTATGCCAAGGAATTATTAAAAGAGGAGGCATCTATTTACCCTATGGGAAAAAGATCAGCTGGTAAAACATGCTAATAGGTTGAAAAAAAAAAATCCCTATTTGCAAGACTGCTGCATGTTAAAACATTAAAATAAAATAAATCCACATTTTGGTACAAATTAAGCATTCATTATATTCCAATCTTGTAAGGAAGAGGGTAAAAAAAATTGTTACTGATTTGGCACTGTGTCAAAACTGTTCCTAGTGTTACTCTTTCAAAGTAATTAGCTAAATCTAAGTATTTTACTTCCGTGTGCTTCAAACTTCATCTTACTTCGATGTCCTACAAACCAAAACAGTCTTTTTGATCAATAACTGAAGGTAACTCCTTTTAGCAATACACTTCTTTATTGCATTTAAGAAAGTTATTATTAGCCATTCATCAAGGATTAAATTATACTGTATTTTTAAATTGGTAGCATGGTAGACTCCTGGACTTAAATCCCAGAGTAGCCCCCTTTTCCACGTGACCTTGTGTAAGTTAAACATCATGGTGTCCCAATTTCTTCATGTGTACAGTGACAATAACAATGATAGTCTATTTTATACAGTTCTTGCAAGGATTAAATATGTTAATACATATAAAAGGTTTGGAACAGTAAGTCTTATTAGTTTAACTGAAAATAAGAGCTATTTTAAAAATATATTGGTAAAGGCCAGTCAATTTTAAAATTATATTTAATAAATTAGAGAATAAAGACTTACCAGACTGTCCAGAATCATATAACCTTTATTTAATGCATATTGCAATCCATGAGTAAGAATTAAAATTCCTGTTGTTTTTTTTTAAGTCTATCAGAATACAGTTTCTTGTGTTACTTTTTTTTCACACCAGCCAAGACTATGTGTATGCATGCACTTACCAAAAAAATATATATACAAACATATATATCTATGTGTATATATAATGAGGTCTGACAATTAAGTTTGCAAACTCACCCTAGAAAAGGTGCTACATACCTCACTGCTGAATATCACTATGAACACCTTTGAAGTCCTTCCCTTGGGAAGCTATGCACTGACACCAGCACCTAGTCCACCCTTCAAAGCAGTTTTGGGACTCTTACTCTGGAATGGCCATCAGAGCTACCATCATATTACCCTTAATGTCCTGAATGTCATCAAAATATCGTCCTTTCAATATTTCTTTATCTTTAGGTAAAGAAAAAAGTCATTGGGGGCCAAATCAGGTGACCAGGGAAGGTGTTTCCATGCAGTTACTTGTTGACTAGCTAAAAACTCACAGACAGTGTCATATGAGCTGGTGCATTGTCATGATGCAAGAGCTGTGAGTTGTTGGCTAAAAGTTCAGGTTGTTTTCATCTTTTTCACACAGCCTTTTCGGCACCTCCAAGTAGTAAACTTGGTTGACTCTTTGTCCAGTTGGTACAAATTCATAATGAACAATCCCAATGATATCAAGAAACATTAGCAACATTATTTTGACTCTTGCTTTGGACTGATGGAATATTTTTGGTCATGGAGAATTGGCTGACTTCCATTGTGCACTTGGACGCTTTGCTTCAAGATTGTATCAGTACATGCATGTTTCATCCCCAGTGATAACATGAAATCAAAATATCGTCTTGCCTCTCCAAAAGGTCCTGGCAAATTTTGACTCTCCTTTTGCTTTTGCTTGTTAGTGAGCTCCTTCAGGACCATTTTTACACACACCTTTCTCATGCCAAGATTTTCAGTGAAGATATTCCTACCTGTTTCTCTATCGATGTTTACTGGGTCTGCTATGTTTCTCACAGTCAGCTGATGATTTGGACAAACAATTCAACAAAGTTCTGCAATGTTTTCATCAGTTCTGCTCATTACTGGTGGCTCTGACCTCCCTTCATCAATGACACTTTTTCTCCCCACAGAAAAACGTTTAATCCATTTATACACTGCCATTTTCTTCATGGCATTATTCCCATAAACTTGGACTAACACATCCCTGGTTTCATTTCCACTCTTGTCAAGTTTAACAAGAAATTTAATGTTTGTTCATTGCTCTAATTCAAATACCAACATTTTCGCAACAGCACACAAAAACACACAACAATAATTAATGCCACTTAGCAAGATACCACCACACATTGACACAAACAAAGATGTGACACACAGATATACCAAGGTTATGAAACCTTACCAAGTTGTTTGTACAGTGCTGCCAATGTAAGCACATGGTGGCAAGTTCATGAACTCAATTGTCAGACTATATATATAATGTGTATGTGTGAGTGTGTGTGTGTGCACTCAAAATTTCTTTAAAATTAAGAAATATACATTAAAAAGCCCATCAAAATAATTTGATGAAACTGGACAAATTAGGGCCAATTCCAACTATAATATTCTTCTCAAAAAGACAGTCACCCCATCTCTGGGCCAAAAAATTCCATTTAACTTAATACTCTGAACTTCAGTATGTATACTTAAGACCTTCTCATATACTTGCTTCATTTAAACCAATAAAAACCAATAAGCATTTCCCCACATATCCCATAATGATTACCTTAGTTAAGATTAAAATTCTGATAGTTAGGACAGCATTAGAGAAAGTTTCTAGGGTTCTGACTTTTAAAATAGAGAAATCAGTACTAGAGAAGTTAAGTGACTTACATTAGGTCATATAGTTGGAAAAATCATACTGGATAATTTTTAGTTCCTCTAACAGAACAGTGGCCTTAAGATTGAATTCACACTGCTGTTAAATTCAATAATGAGTAGAGTGCAAAGCACAGAAAGACAGAAGATAATCATTCCTGGCAGCAAATTTACTCTTTTATAAATGTCATGTCTTTGTTTCTCATTTTTCAGAATCAGCAAACATAATTAGGTCAGAGAATTTCGGAAAGCAAATGATCAGATGCTTTTATTGATACATGTAAAGGAATTAGCACAATGCCTGGCAAAGAATTAACACACAGATCATATCACACGACTCTTTAATTTGGCAGAAGTCACTATACAAGGGTCAGCTACCATGGGTAGAACTAGGCTAAAATGGATAAAAGCAGAAGACCATAGGAAGTCTTTTTATTTTCATCTTTTCCCATTTTTTGTTTCTTTAATGATGTATAATTAAAAACAATACTCTCCTTTATATCCATTTTTGATACCTTTTTCATCTCAGTAGCAAGATACTTCTTGCATAAGTATATGAGGCTGCTATTCTGTAAGAATATTTTCTAAACCTTAAGTTAAATGAACTAGCTAATCAATAGAAAAGTGTGCTTTCAAGACAAGAACAGTTTACACATTTCTTCATATTTAGAGTATCTCCTAAACCATGACAATTTTATTGGTTATTCATTTTACTTAGTATCCAAATATTTGCTTATCTACCTCCTCAAAAATATTTTTCATAGTGTCTCTACATAAAATATCTTCAAGCTCCATCTCTTTACCCTGTTTTCAATTTCATCATACCACTTTAGAATTAAAATTTATTTTTGTATTTAATTTACCTTCTTACTAAAATGAAAGCTCCAAAAGAAGCAAGGACTTGGTACATATTGTTTAAAGCTATATTCCTGAAGACCAGAAATGTATCTGGTACATAGCAGGAACTCAATAAGCAATTTTTGAATGAGTAAAAGAATTAGAGTTATTAATACTATATATGCATATCATTATGTTTGTTAAAATGAAACAATGCCTGCTTTTGTTATTTTTCTGATACAAATTAAAATCAGTTGCTTTAAAATGCTGTTTTGCTTTCTAAAATTAAAATTTTCAAATAATAATAATGATAATTGTTAAAGTACATTGTATTAAGTTTCTTTACATGGATTATTTACTTCTTCCCTAAAGCACATTTTATTGTTATTTCTATTTAACTGATAAGGAAATAAGGCTTAAAATGTTAAATAACTTAAAATAATAGTACTTAAAAACAGCTCAATCTCAGAATCAGTATATTTTGAAACTTGGTCTAACAAGAGAGGTCAAGATCCGAATCACTGTTCTATGTTGCTTCTTAAATTGATTTATGTGACTGAAAATAAAATTTAGTATTTATATTATATCATACTACATTTGTAATTATTCAAATGTTATGAAATAAAAAATTTCCCACAGAGTATATATTAAGATTAGAATTTACGATAGGTATATCATTCATAATATTTCAGAGCGATAGCTTAGTTGGCAACAGGCTCTTCACCAATACCTACTGTGGAAATTATCCATTTAGAAAATCAACAGACATACCAGAACAAATGTAGAATCAATATATGATATTTGTGAGATAAATTAATATGCATAGTTAAAAATATTAGCAGATGAAAAGAATCCTATATGCATTGTTAATGGTTGTCCTTTCTCTCAACTTTCCACTTTGCTAAACTTCATTTTACTACAGGCTCCCTCCGTGATAGTATAGCTTTTAATTTCCTGGGAATTGTCCTTGGTTCTGAACCAAGTCATTTATTACTGATATCAGAAGGCTTGCTCCAAGTGCCCTGCTCATCTGCAGTGTAATTCAGACTGCAATTTCACAGGCTGCTGCTTCACCTGTAGGGGTGCCATCTGGAAAGGAATTATACCCCGTATTTTCTCCCATGATGCTCCTGGGGCACTTTCCTTTACTCACTGACATTAACTTTTTAAAATGAAAATTTGCATTTACACTTCAAAACTTATTCTGAAAAAAGGAACACTGATGAATTCTGAAACTAGAATATTAACATTATTCATTGAAATGGGAACCTTATTTTTTAAATGTCTACTTGTGGTATCTTCTTGAAATAAATTAATGATAAAAGGAACTTGCGTCATTTTTAGAATAAGGTGCTTCTATTGTTTTGTTCTTTTTTTTTTCAGTTCAAATAACTGGATTATTAATACACCTTTGGGTAAAATTAACTATTTTTAAAAGTGAGGCAAAGGAGAGGCACAAATAAAATGAAGGGTTAATCTGTACAAAATTTAGTGACAAATAGTCAATAATCTGCAGAACATCAACTTGATAAATTAAATGGCAAGTTGGTTAAGAAAGCTTCAATTGCATATCCATGTGACAAAATAAACTGTCATGATGTCACCTTTTTAGGAAAATCTTCCTCGGTGCCCAAGACTAACTAGATGGCCTTTGTATCATCTAAGTTGGCGGTTGAATTATTATCAATGCATAGAGATGAGATCTCTGAAGCAGTGATTTTTAAGATGTTTATCAGCATCCCTGGGTTCTATTTACCAGGACCCAGCAGCACTCTCCTCCAGTCCCCACCTGCCTTTCTCCCCTGTTGTCCAGGCATTTCCCATTGCCCAAATAATCCCAGGGGGCAAAAATGTACACCCTCCCTCCACTGAGAACCTGTGCTCTAGAGATATTCAAAAAGGAATTAGATAAGCATGTTTTCCTAATCTACAGTGTTCTCTGCTAAAAATGTACCAAACTTAAGATTTTACAGGATGTATCTGATTTCACCTGATCTCAGAAGATTTTACTGGATGTAAAGTAACCTCTATTTATTTCATTGTTAAATTTATAATAGCCTTAGATACTGAACACCTGAACTGCAAAGATTTTTCAGTGATTCCTCATCTATCACTTGACTCATCTTAAATGTGCTAATGCTAACAACTTTATCACCAATATAATGGAGTTACATGAGAATTTTAAAATTAATTATGCAATAAAATTTATTAAAAAGAAGATTCATATGACTGGTTATAATATGCAACAATCTGGGTAAAAGTAAACAGAATACACATTCATATTTATTTATAATGCTTAGAACATGTTTGGAATAGTACACAATTAATTAGAAAAATGATAAAGTAGAATAAAGGACTACAAATATTGCCAGGAAAAAGGAACAATAATTCATAATAATAAAGAGGCCAAATTTATCAAGAATACATAATAATTCTAATGTGTATACATCTAAAAACCACATAAAAATATGTGAAGCAATAACTGACAGGACTAGAAAGGGAAACAACTCCTAAACTTTAGTTAGAAAATGCGTATTAATTCTTTTAGCTTGTAATAAAACAAGCAGTCTTAAAATAATAAAGATTTAAAAGATTAAATGATACCATCAACCAACCTGACCCAATTAACAATTGTATAACACTCCATTCTAAAAGTAGAAACATTCAATAAGACAGACCATGAGCTGAGCCACAGAACAATTCCGAACAAATTTAATGAAATGATAACACACAGTATCGTCCCTGATATCAATCAAATCAAACTAGAAATCAGTAACAGAAAGATACCTAAAAAATTTCCAAACATTTGAATATTAAACAGCACACTTCTAAATAATCTGTGGATCAAAGCAGAGATCACCACGGTACTATTTTGAATTGAACTGAAAAATTGTGGGATGCAGAGACAGCAGTCTTAAAGGGAAATTTATCCTGCCTCGAGTAGTGCCCGGCACATAACAGTCACACAATATTTGTTAAATGAATGAGTGTGCCAAAGGGTAGGAATATACATACATACAAGTTTATAAGAGATTAAAATATTTTAGGAAGAATAACTGGTAACTGATTTTGTTGGGGGACTCAGAGTAGGTCCTAAGTGGTAGAGTAAAGACAAGGGAGGAATAAAATTTATCAATTCTATACATTATCAGATAGTCAAAAAATAACATTTTATATGTATATCACAAATATTTGTCAGAGCAGCTCCTATTTTATTATTTTACTTGATCACTAACTTCCATGCCAGAATAACAGTGATAAGTACCACTTAATTGGCACCTGTTAGGTACTTGCTACTGTCCTGCATGACTACTTCCTTCCTCTTCGCATACAACATATAGTTCTCACTTTTCAGTGTCTGTGGACTCGTGGAGACATAAATCAGCACAAGAGCTAATTTCCTCTGCATTAGTCTTCTCAAATTTGAAAAACTTTTATTAGTTTAAAAGTCTTTCCTCCACTAGATGGCACTCTCACTTAATCAACAAAAGACTGACAAATTGGCCCTTTTCCTCAAACTGCAGCAAATTGTCCAGTCAGCAAGTCTATCAAAGGAAAAAGTGAATCATCTCAAAATCTGTCCAAATGCACATGTGGGCCTTACTCCAGTCTTACAAAATGAGTTTCCAAGGAAGAGGGTAGAGGATGCATGTGTATTTCTAAAACAATGTTCCCAACCCCCACAGTGACTGAAAAATATCATTAATTATAACTGGATATTCTACTCTTAAAAATACAATTAAATTATTAGTTAGCACTTTTATTAAAAGAAAGTTATGTTAAAGTACACAGGAGTGATTCTGTAATACTTATAAAATACAGGCTTTTCAGACTTTTTAGAAGAGATGAATTCTATTAACAGTCTGATCCAAAACTTAAAGAACAAGATCTCATTGCATTTACAGTAACAGTGCATTTTAGGAACTAATGATCCTCTAAGAACAACAGGTATGCTAGAAGAACAAGAAAAAAAAATCTTGTTAGATGCATGAGTAAGCTGGCTTTGAGAGCCCTTGCTAAACTTAATGAATGCACACAGGTAAACAGGAGGAAAAAACCACGATCCAGCCAATGTTAGAATTAGAAAAGGAAATTCTCCCAAATAACAAAGCAGAGATAACAACATAGTAAATGTGAATTTGAAATCTCATTTGCTGCCAAACTTCTCCCTCCCAGCCAACTCAGTTTAGAACCTTGGGGCTAGGTGCGCAAGCACACACTTCATCCCCATCCCACCTCCAAAAATTCTTAACGTAAGCCAGGCCTCCTGTAAATTTATGACCCTAATTTACAATGCCTAGGTGACAGGAAAAACTTCAACCCAATAATTTCAAAGTGATTCTGCAACATACTCTGTTGGTTAGATTATGGAAAAACAGGTAGTCTCATACCACTGTTGGTAAGAGAGTAGAATGATAAAGTTAGTGTTGAGAAAGTGGCAACAACTTGTAATACTGGATACATATGCATTAGCCCTTTGACCCATCAACTGCACCTTTAGCAATGTGAAATAAAATGACACACAGACAAGAACATTCAATAGTATCACTTGTAATAGCAAAAGAAGGAAAGAAATTTGAACAAGTGCTAGTGTATACATTATTTATATATAAAATAGAGTATTATTATACAACCACAGGAAGAAAATGAGGAATATATATAATGATATATAGTGATCACCAAGATATAATATTAAATTTTAAAAAGCCAAGTATAGAACAATGTGTAGAGTATGCTAGCTGCAAACATAAGGGTGAAAATATAAATACATAAATATCTGGTATTTTAAAAATAAACCAAAAGCTTAAAAAAAGTTATCATTCACCAAGGGACAGAAGGAATAGAATCACAAAGAGTGAAATCACATAATTTTTTTCATAATTAAAACACAAAACTGAATTTAAAAAGGACAAAGAAGCAATCCCCCCAAATTGAAGACTGAGGAAACAAATCTAATTGTATGGCAGCTGGTTATATAACCAGACAAAAATAAAAAACTCCATAATCTTAAATTAAAAATACTAGTGTAAATTCTTAATTTTTTATATTAAAAAATAGGTACATCCATCCACTAAGAAAAACATATAAGCCATGACAGTTTGGTAGCAATGAGCACTGCTAGAACCCAGACTGTGATCTCTACATATCGTTTTCCAATGAAAGAACCAGGATTCTTTAATTCCAGCTTAGGCAGTACAAAATAACTATAAAAACACCTTGGAGTACCAGAAAATATACTTATTTTATAAATGAGTATATTTCAGAAATATACTTATTTTATATTTTCTGTTTTTCATGATAATATATATAATATATAAGAACCACTGGGATTTGTTACAGGGACATAAAAGGCAAGTTCAAATGTTTGCAATGAGCCAAAAAGGACCAATCTAAACATCAAAAATATTAACGACAATGGTTCAAAACACATAAAATATGTTAAAAATCCATGACTGCATAATGACATGAGGAACCAGTTAAAATAATACCTTTAGAAAAATGCTAGAAAAACAGTTCCTTATTCTGAAAATGATAAATAAGCAGAAAATAGTAAGCATTTATCCTGTTTTTCCTACATAAACTATAGTTTATAACCAAATATTTGATGAGGGAAAGTATTTATGAATCATTTCTGCTAACAAATAAAGAATAAATGATACTATTAGAATATAACAATTTTGTAACTACTAATGAAGTAATAAATCTAAGAAATTATTTTCAGTGCCTTCTAAAACATTTAGGTATAAGGATGATAGGGATCTTTATAATGAATACATCAGTCTGACAATTCCAAAAGCCGTTGATCAATCTTAACATAATAGAAACAGCCAGACACTAAGAAGCCCGTGATTCAGTGCAACAGAAACTAACCACCACCACCACACACGAAGCAAATATTCTGAGGGAAAAAACCCTTGTATTGTTAAGCCTCTATTTCTGAACCTTGCATTTCCAGTTTTTAAGAAATACAAGGGAAAGAAAAATATGTTAAATGACACCATGAGGATGTAATTATCAAAATGCAGAATGTGAAAAATTCTACAAGACAAATGACCCAGTTTCTTCTAAGAATGGCAAGAAAAAAAGGGAAGAGGTGAACCCACAGCTTAGGGGATGCTAAACTTGACACCAAAAGCATTATTCATAAATAAAAATTAGCAAATTGAACTTCATCAATATTGAAAACTTTTGCTCTGAAAAGACCTTTGTAAGAGAACTAGCTATAGAGTGGGAGAAAATATTTGCAAACCACATATCCACCAAAGGACTAGTTAAAAGAACTATCAAACTCAACAGTGAAAAAACTCTAATTAGAAAATGAACAAAAGACAACAGACAATTCACTGAAGAGGTGGTACAGATGGTAAATAAGCATATGAAAAGATGTTTAAAATCACAGCCATAAGGGAAATGCAAATTAAAACCACAATGAGATATCACTACAGATCCATCAGAATGGCTTAAATAAAAAATAGTGAAATATGAAATGTTGACAAGGATGTGGAGAACCTGAATCACTTATACATAGCCAGTAGGAATACAAAATGGTACAGCCCCTCTGGAAAACAGTTTGGCAGTTTCTTAGAACTAGATAGACAATTACCACACGATTAGCAATTGTACTCTTTGGTGCTTATCTGAAAGAAATAAAAACTTAGGTTCATGCAAAAATCTATACTCAAATGTTCATATAACTTTATTTGTAATAGCCCCCAAATGGATATCCTTCAAAAGTCAAATGTTTAAAGCAACTATGGTACATTCATATCATGAAATATGACTCAGAAATAAGGAATGTACTACTGATATGAACCATAATTTGGATAAATCTCCAAGGAATTATGCTAAGTGGAAAAAGTCAATCCCAAAGGTCATATGAGTACAACTGCATGATTGCATTTATACAGCCTTCTTGAAATGACAAAATTATAGAAATTGAGAACAAATTATTGGTTGCCAGAGGTCAAGACTGAGGACTAGAGAGGGATGTGAGTGTGCCCATAAAAGGACAACAGGTGGAGTACTTGTAGGGATTGTAGGGATGGAACTACTCTGTATCTCAATAGTATCAACATGAACACCCTGGTTGTGCTACTGCACCATACTTTTTCAAGATAATGTCACTGTTAGAAACTGGGTAAAAAATATAAGGGATCTACAATTATCTAAAATTTAAAAGTTTAATTAAAATAAAGTATTATGAAACAAATTAGATGACATAACTCAGATCCTGATTCAACAAATCAAATATAAAAAAATTCATGAAATAATCAAAGAAATGTGAACACATGCTAGACATTAAGGAATTTTTAATGTAACATGAAATTGTGGCTACATTGTTAAGCTCAAAAATGCCATAATAAATACATATTTTAAAAAGTCTTTATCAGTTAAGAGATAGCAAAAAAAAGGTATAATAGTGTGGAAACAGATAAAACAAAAATGGCAAACTACTTATAATTGTTAAGATGGGTGATGGGAGCATGAAGTTCAATGAAATATTCTGTATTTTTTACACTGGAATTTTTCCCTAGTAAAGTGTTTTTATAATATTAAAAATAAATACAGTGCCTCTGTATTTGTAATTATCCGCAGTACATGGCAAAAATAAATGCAAATCATTTGGAGTAAAACCCAGGCATTAAAGAATTTTCCAAAAATAAAGATCCTTGGAAAACATTTAGTATAACATCCAACAGGATTAAACACTCAAATAAACAAGAAAAAGCACCATGAGTCTGAGTCAATAGAAACAATTGTTAGCAAAAGCAGACCTGTAAAAATGTCAGATATTGCAATTAAAAATCACAAAATATAAAGTATGTTTATGATTCATAAAATTAAAAGAGGCTTGAAGAAAATAACAAGCAAGCAAGCAGAGTTTTAAAAGAACCAGAGAATTCCTAAAAGTAAAAGAAATTTAAAAATTGAAACATAAAACTCAATGGATGTGTTTAACAGATTATCAGAAATAACTTCAGAAAAAAATTAGTAAATTGATGGACTGAACTAAAAAAAATTCTCCAGAGTGCAGCTCAGAAAGCCAAAACACTAGAAAATATGGAGGTATGGAGGCATGAAAGATGGAGAAGTCTAATAAATATATAATGGCTATTCTAAAAAGATTTATTAAACAGATACAAAAAACTCAAACCATAAAGGAAGTATGATAAATTTGATACACTAAAAACTAAGAACATCTATTCATCAAATCACACCAAAAAATAATGAAATGACAAGTCACACACTGCCAACAAACATAAGTGATAATTACAAATCTGTCAAGACAAGCTAGGTTATCCTGCATTAAGAAACAACACCAAAATCATCATTTAAAATAAAAATAAGATTTATTTCTGATATCAAAGGATGACAAGAGGTGTTGCTTATTATAATTACTCAGGGAGTCAGGCAAGTCACAGGGCCACATCTAACTTCAAAGGGAACAGAGTTAAATTCTATTATATGCCCCAAAACAAGGAGAAGCAAAAAATTTAAGACCCCAAATAGCAGATTGATAACTAGAATAAATAAGGAACTTTCAGAAAAAAATGATAAAAAGATAAAAATCCCAAAGAGAGTAATAAGCAAAAGAAACTAAGAGAAATTTCACAAAAGAGAATGCCGAAATGAGCTACAAGCATAGTAAATGTCAGAACTCTTGAATGTTCTTAAATATTTCTAAGTATTTGGTTATGTAATGACTTTCAAATTCTTATAAATTGCATTCTAGAATTTCCATCCTCAATTACACAGTTCCAAGAATCTTCTTTTCCCAAGTATTAATATTCTTTATTTCATGTATATTATCATTGTTTACTTTTATTTATTGAATAGCCTAGTCTAGCAGCTCATTCACTATAGAATGGTTAAAAGTTTGTATAACTTACAAAACTGAATAGTTAATTACTAAAATCTTATTATTTGCCAGAAATGGTTCTCAAAAATTTATATGTATTCATTCATTTGATCCTCACAAAAACCTTATGATAAGTTGATACTCCTGTTTTCTTTTTATGGAGAAGGAAACTGAGGCACAGTGAAGCTCAGTAAGATGCCTAAGGTAACAAACCTAGGAGTGGCAAAATAGGGCCAATAATTCAGGTGGTCTGACTCCAGAACAACATTCTTAACCCTGTCTCATGATACACCTTCCTGCCTTCATGTTCCACATAGACAATTATAAATGAAATCATGTCTATGGCCAGTAAATTTCCCTCTGGTAAAATTCTCTTAGGGTGTACGTACATCTTTTACTATCGCTAAGCTCTGTGACAGAATCTGGCCATACCAAGTAAATCCTGGTTTCCAGCTTTGGGAGAACAGAAAAAGAAAACATGAACAATAATTATAATACACTGTAAAGGCTGTAATATAAGCTTAAACTAAAGTTTAAACAAAAGAGAGGGAAAAGAGATTTTATATGCATCAAGAGGTTGAAAAGGAAAACTCTGTAGGGGAGATGATGTCTGAAATAAATCTTACAGAACTACTAAGAATCTGCCAAGCAGGGAAAGTAAAACACAGTAAGAGAGATAAGGTTATTTGCTAACACATATTTTGCTCTCACTAAGCATCAGTATCTTCCATTAAGGGGCAAATTATTTCAGCCAAAAATATACTAATTAAAACATTACTGTAAAAATAGAAATAGATATTAAAATACCAGTAATCTTTGTCATTAAAAAAAAACATTTTGAATTAATTTTATGGAAATTTATATAATTTATTTTTTATTTTTAAATTTTTGTTATTGACTTTCATTTATTTATTTAATCCAAGAAATGCTACAGTGAGAAGATGTCTTTTCCCTAATGGTACAACAAAGGAATAAGAAATGCAAGAAAAAAATGGCAGGAGGTATAGAGTTGGGGAAATGTGTTTCTTTATATTGAACCACTGGACATAACCTGAGATTATTTCACAAACTATTTTAAGTAAACACAACAATACATACTAAACATGTACAATTTTATTTAGCTTAAAAATTTTGAAATAATATAAAGAGGAAAAATACAATAATTTTCAAAAATATTTAAATTCAGGTCATAAGCAAATTTCTTGTCATAGAAGAAATACAAAAATACATCTGCATAACTGAAAACTTATCTTGTTAATTAATCTCATATACGTTTCCTGACTCTAAAATTTATTCAGTTTATCTAACTTCTAACCTACTTATATAAGTATTAGTATATCATTTAAGTCAAGAGCACAAATCAGGAAAGGCCACCTATCCTCATGGCAGTTGGCTTCACCACCAGACTAAACTAAAAAAACACCAATATTTCAACATCTAACAGTGTAAAATGTGACCTATGGGAGGCTTCAAGGTGAGTTTGTAGACACTGTGTAAACTAAATCACAACCCATGTTTATGAGAGATACAGGCTATACAATCTTGAAAAGCTATTTACCAATAATAAAGAGTACTAAAGATGAACAAAAGATACCCCACCATTGTGGGTATAGGTATGTGCATGTATGCACTTTACACAGATATACGTGTGCTGGTTAAGATGGGATAAGAAAGTTAATTTTGAAGGTTCAAAGACAAACCCAAGAATACTTGAGTAAAGAGAAAATTCTGAAAAGCAAGCCTAGATAGAAAATTAAAGTAAGATACTTAAGACAATTTGATGTATATATCGTGAACAATCATGACAATGAAACATTAAGTTTACCTAATGTGTAATTTTGCTGATGGCCTTGATAACAGCTGCAAAAAGAATCATCTCTGGCAATTGTATCATATAATGCCAGGATCTTATCTACACATTTCTAAAGAGGTCATGCTGAAAACATAGATAGAAAATAGCAACACTAAATAAGTCAAACTGGCTTAAATGAATAAGAATTAGGGATGTTTACTTTAAACAGTTTTATTAGGCAATCAGAAATAAAAAGTCATAAAGAATGGCTCTATAGGTAATATGTGAAAAATAAAAAGATACTCATAGGCATAAATATAAACATCTTACAGAGATTAAACAGTTTCTATTTAATTGATAACAATTTCAAACAGAAATTCCATTCAATAAAAATGAAAATGGAAAATTAAAGGCAAGCCTAAATCTAGAAATTTATAAATCAAAGAGACAAATGATAGTTTATTAAATAACATGCAGATAGCAATGATTTGGCTTTTAAATTAAGTTACATTCTTATTAAAGAACATCTTCCAAAATAAAGGCAAAGTTCATGAACAGCTGTAGATAAAAATGTATCTAGATTAAGCCAAGGAACAGTTAGTGGATCATAGTAGAAGAAAACAGATGTATTTCTCTGGAATACATGGCTTTCCATGTTGAAAACACTTTTAAAAAGGGAAAAAAAGTATGTTATAGCTTAAAATTGGATTATTCCAGATTTTTGTATTCTTATTGTTGTAAATAAAAACAAAAATCTTTCAAAGACACGATTCTACACAATATATTTTAATTTTAAAATGTTGGTTCATGAAAATGTAGCTTTAAAACACATTTAAAATAGGCAGTGATTTACCATTTGCTCACTGTTTCAGCCAAAGTAGGAACGTCTGAAATCTGTTGGGCATATTTTAGAAAGCACACCTACTTCTTGTTTAATTATGTGAATGGAGTTTTTCAGCTTCTCTGCTCAGAAATCCTAGTGGAAGTAGCAGAGTTAGGAGGGGATTTATAGGACTTACAAGATACTATAAAAGATATTACCAATCCACAAAGATGACTCACAATTTTTTAGCACAACTCTACTTAAAAGCTTAAATGTAAATTTCTTTAGAGAAATAAGGTCATCCAGAGTTAGGTGCCTCAGAATAACTGCCATAAATTACAGTGCCTAATGCTCCATCCACCTAATGCCTTTAACACTGTCCTCCAAGACTTCAACTCCACTGATGCTTATAAGGAAAGGCAGACAGTAAGATAATGCAGACTCTTAAGGTTTACCTTTGTGAAGAGGAAATAGGAAAGTTCTTAGTTCTCACTTCCTGGACACACTGATCTGTTTCCCTCAGTGAAAGATTTCTGAAAACACAGTGGCTCCAAACAACTGACTCCTTTCTTGTCAGGTTCCACTGACTCAGTATTGTTTGTGTTACAATGCCTTCTGGATAAAGATAGAGATCATAACTGACCAGTCCTTCAAAATGAAATGTGCCCTTTACGTCAATATGAGTCCAAACAGGAGAACAGAAACCACAGGCTATAGAGAAAAATTAATGCAGAAAGTTGGTTACACAAAGGGTAAAGGATATGAGAATTTATCAAGAGACAAGAGAGACAATGGCTATCAGCAACAGCAAGAAGTAACTACCACTCCTAGCCTAGAGACAAAAAAAGAAGTACTCCTACAAGAGCCCAGGGCTAGGGTCACACAGTGGATACTGGAGTTATGAGAGGCCTATCTAGTGGAAACTAAAGACACAAAAAACCAGCTTCTGCCAGCAACATCACTAGAGGAAAAGAAGTGAAGAAATGTCCTGGCTTCCCCCTTCCTTAAATTGCCCATTACAAAGATGTCAGCTGTCACTGGAGCCCAGGAAAAGTGGCCTGCAGAGTTAGTTCTCCCTCAGCACAGACGAAAGCAGAGGGCAAACATGCCCAAGACCGGCATACCTTTCAATAAAGTTCACATCATAAATATGACAATCCCTTAAATTCACTCTATCCAGTTAATTTTTCATTATTACACTGACCAGCTCTATGATTTCAATTGCATATTAATACTTCTGTATCACCTTTCAGATTTTGAAATAAAAACTACTAGAACACCAATATTCAGAAGTATAATTCTGCTAGGCAGGGCAAGAACTATCCAACCAGTTCTAATCAAATAGGTAAAAAGGTTAGACTCAGGTGACAGGAAATTTAGTAAAGTATGTCTTTTAGTTTGCTTACATAGACTAATTAGAATAATTTTAAAAATGCATTCTCCAAGAAAAATGGAAGTCTCTAAAGAAATGAGGATCGTGTCGGCCAACACTAGTATAAACTATTCAAAATGACTGTCAAGTAAATGACTCAAAGGTGCTTTCTCGAAACAAAGCACCTTTTTGTAGTCTTCAAGGAGATGTTGGATTTTTCATTATACATAACTAAATTCATACCTTCTTACTCAATTCATAAGGGAAATCAGAGTGCTGATACAAATTCTTTGGTATAAGAAGAATAATGATACTAAGAATTGTTAAAAGCCAACTCTGGCATAAAAAATTCAACACACTGTTTCATGTACAAAAGAGCTGCTGCCAACAACAGGGACTACAACTGGCTCCAGACCAGAACTTAACACTGCATTAAATCTGAGCGTTTCAAAAGCCCCCTGAAATCCCAGCTATTTTGCTAGAAATAATATTACTATGTTTATTCAAAATTTATCATTGTAAAGCAAAACTGATTAGTTTCAAAATTTTTAATGAAATTCTTAATGAAATATAATTTTTTAAAAATAATAAAAATGAAATACAATTTTAAAAAAAAACTTAAAACTTTCTAAATGGTTAAAAATTTGTCTATCTAGAAATATTCTCTTCAGAGTTGGCAAATCAGTAAGTCAAATCAGTTGTCAAATACCACTCATTTTACTTTATGTACATTTTAAAATAAATATTCTGCCTTGATTATGATTTCAAAAGCAGATTATAAAGCCATATAGTGTATCTTAATGCAAAAAAATTGTATTTTACATGGTAAAGGACACTGATTACACAGCCTAACAGATCAGAAAATAAGATAGCATTCAGTATGACAGCAAAAGCAGCAACATCATGTTAATTTTGACAAAACAGTCCTAATAAGTCCTTACTAGTCTTTGGAGGCTTATAGGCAACTATAGTTACCTCTCTAAAATTTAGAAAGTAGAAAAATAATATAGTAATTCTTTATTATATCTTTAAAAGTAAAAAAAAGTCTAACTTACTCTCTTTAAAGATTATGAATGGCCAGTAAGAAATGCTATTTCAGAATAAAGTACCATAAAAAAACGGTAGCTGTTTTTAAAATGATGTCACCATTTTTCCATTTATCAAATAAGAGGGCTGTCTGCAAAAAATCCAGTCATTAATGCCTCTATTTTTCATTTTACATGGCTAGGTACTTTCTAGATAGCCCTCCAATAATAAATGCAGAAAAACTGCTACCTTATTCATTGCTTTTTAAAAAAAACCAATAAAAGTAGTTTTTTTCTACAAACACTTACCATCCACTCAGATATAATAACATCCACTTTTTCTACAGGAAGATGAACTTCTTCAATCTTTCCTTTAATTAGTATAACAGTGTCTTCAAGTTTATTTAATCTGAAAATAATCATAAAGAATTAAATTAGCATGTTAAACAGATTCTGAAAACTAGTCAAATTACATAATTTTTTGGCAACTGTTCAAATTATTTTGTAAAACCGAAATAGTTCAAAGTTTATTTATTCCCTGGGCATATAATTACTTTCTGGTCACTTTGTGAATGCCCCAAAATATTTCTGGTTAATATTACAAGACATTGAACCAATATTTAAAACTTCAATCAGAAAAGAAACTGAATTTTATCAAGAATACGTATCAATAAAAGAAACAGGGCCTTTTTTGTTTTTTTAACGGGAAGGATGGAGACAGACAGACTAGCCAGAAAAATATGTTTTTAAGGGAAATGTGTCATGTTGGAGAGAGAATTAGAACTCAGAAGCTCTTACTTTGAAACCCAGATTCTTTAGCACTTGTCAGATAAGCATTCTTCACCAAATTATGTAACAATCTTGCTAAGACTATGTGCACATGTGTAAGAGTGATGATACCTGCCCTATCAACTTCAGAGCCTATTATGAGGAACAAATATTTGTGAAAGCTATGTATGTATATCCTCAAGCACTGAGTAATGGTAATGCTATTACCATGAATAACAAAATACTGTATGTTGAATAAAACTTGACATTCTACTCCAATCACAAATTATTTAGTCCTGTCCAATGACATTCATTGGATATGCTTATATTCTTGATCCTAAGATTCATACATATATCCCCCCACCCTTTGCAATTTGAAATAACAGAGTTCAAAGAGATCACTTCAAAAAGTTAAATGCAAGCTGCTAAGTTATATCTACTTAAATAAATAACTAATCCTCAAAGGATGTGTATATGATTATAAACACTGTTTTCTGCTTGCAAAGAAAGGATTTCCCCCCCACCCCACACCTTAATCAAGGAATTATTTACATAAAGTTAAATGCATTCACTTTAAGGGTAAATTTTACCTTTAAATTTTAAAAACTAGAGATACTTGGGTGACAAGCATCATCATCAATATATAGAACATGTCTATCTCCTATGGATGATGCAACCACTGATTTTCTTTCTTTCTACTACATAGTAGATTTGTATTTTGTGGTGTTTCATATAAATAGGGTCATATTGAATGTATCCTTTTATGTCTAGTTTCTCTTGCTAAGCATACATTTTAGTTTTAGATTCATACATATATTTTGTGTATATACTCACAAGCAGTTAATTCCTTGTTATTGGAGAGTAGTATGGATAAAACAGAATTTTATTCATCCATATACCTGTGCATGGAATTCTGGACTGTTTCCATTTTTGGGCTATAATGAATGAAGCTGCTATAAATATTTGTGTACAAGCAGAACTGCTCTGTCAAATGGAAGTGTATAGCTAACATTTTAAGAAACTGCCCATTTGTTTTACGAAGTGCATGTACAATTTTACATTCCCACCAGCAATATATGTGGATTCCTGGTGATTCAAAATCTTTGTCAACACTCCACACTGTTGAGCCTTTAAATGTAATTATGTGGTGAGATTTCAATATAGTTAGAAATTGCATTTTCCTAATAACCAAGCACTTTTTCCATGTGCTAAATGGCCATTCTCTCATACTATCCTTTACTCAAACTGTTTGCTCATTTAAAAAATAGGGTTTTAATCTGATTGAATTTTTAAAGTTCTTTACATATTCTGGATAAAAACCCTGTCAAATTTATGTATAGTGAATATTTTCTACCATACTATGGCTTTTTTGTTTTTTTTAATGGTATGTTTTGAAGAGTCAAAGTTTTAAATTTGGATGAAGACCAATTTAGCATTTTCTTCTTCTGTGGTTCATGCTTTTGATGGCATCTACAAAATCTTTTCCTACATCAAATATTTTCACGTATGTTTTCCTCTAAAATTTTTTAGGTTCCATCTTGAGTCAATTTTTTCATATAGTATTATGTTCTCTTTTTTTCCATATCAATAACTATTGAGATGGTGTTGAAAAACTTGATTGGAAGAACTATCACAAGTTTTAACTTCTTTGAAAAATTATCACTAACCCATGAACTACTTTAGTATCTTTGCCAAAAAATCAATTAACCATATATGTGTGGGTTTATTTCTGGACTTTCAATTCTGCCCCAAGATTCAGATGGGTATTCTTATCCCAATACAACACTTTCTTGATTAACATAGTTTTAAATTAAGTCAGAATCTGACAATATACATCCTTCAACTTTATTCTTCTTTTAAAAATTCTTTTGACTACTCTAGGTCATCTGTGTTTCCACATGAATTTTAAGATGAGCTATCAGTAATGTTTTGTACTGTTCAGTTTTATACTTAACGGTCTTCATTGTTTATGTTTTACAAATACTTTGTTAAATTTCTCCCTAAATGTTTGATGATTTTGGTTGTACTATGTAGATGGTAATTTTTAAGTTTCAATTTCTAGCTGTTTGTGACTACTAATAAAAGTAAATCTGATTTTCATATTTTGACCTTGAATCCCATTACTGTAATAAAGGTTTTAGTTTTAGCATAGTTTCAGTGGCTATTTTAGGGATTTCTTAGGATTTTACATATACATGCATGTCATCAGGGAGTAATGACAGTTTTACTTCTTTCAAATCTTTTATTTCCTTTTCTTGATTTATTGTACTTGTTAGATCCCTAAGGCAATGCTAAATAGAATTGGTGAGAGTGCACATCCCTTGTTTTGTTCCCAGTTAATAAGGGTAAAGCATTCATTAACTATTATTTAATATAACAATCCCTGTAGGCCTTTTTATAGATGTTTTGTTTTGTTTTGTTTTGGTTTGGTTTTTTTGTAGTATGTGGGCAGTTCCCTGGCTGGGAAACGAACCCAGGCCACAGCGTTGACAGCACCAGCGCTGAAGCCTTAAGCCACTACACCACCAGGGAACGCCTATAGATGATTTTTATCATATGAGAAAGTCTCCCTTTTTTCTAGTTTGATGACTTTTCCTTATGAATAAGTTTTAAATACTCCTATTCATTTTATATCTAGTTGTTCTATCAATTATTAACAGGAGTATCGGTATCTCCTAACATGATTAGAAACTTGTCTATTTCCCCTTTGTCAGTTTTTTACTTCAAGTATTCCAAAGATTAGTTGATTATAGGTTTATCTGATCCCTTTATCATTATGAAATGTTCTGTATTCCTGATATATTCTATAATGTTTCCTTCATTTGGTATTTATATAGCCACTCTAATTTTTTAAATTTGTGTTTACTTAATTCTTTTACTTTTAACCTATGGTATTTTATATTTTACCTATGGTATTTTATATTTAAACTAGATTTTTTAAAAACAGAAAATTGTTGGGTCTTACTTTTTATCCAATCTGATAATCTCTGTCTTCTAATTGGTTATTTAGACCAAGGACTGGAAAATTATGGCCTGCTAGTCTGTGGCCCATTTTTGTATAGACCACAGGTTTAGGGTTGTTAAGAAAGAAGAAAAAGAAGGAGCCGAAGTGACAGAGACCATAGGTTTTCCACAAAACTTAAAAATATTTACTATATTAGTATTACTATTTACTGGCCATTTATTGAACAGGTTGTCAGCCCTTGCTTTAGAACACTATAGAAGCATAGCTTAGACAAGGAATACCGTGAGAAGATCTAATATAGATTTAAATGGAGCGCAAGAAAGAGAGGAAATAAAAAGGACAGAAAAAAAATTGGGAGACATAAAGAATGAGAATTTTCTAGAACTGATTAAAAAGCATTAAGCCACAGACAAAAAGGTTTCCAATGAATCGCAAGATGACCAATTTTCTTCTTAAATCTAGGCATTACAGTAGAACTTCAGAAAATCAAAAACAACGAAGACAGATTGCCTTCAATGAAATAACAATTATTCTTACAGGTGACTTCTTAATAGCAACAACGGAAGCCAGAAGACAATGGAATAATATCAATGAACTAGAGCAGGGGTAGGCAAACATTTTATGTAATTGCCAAATAATAAATACTTTATGCTTGTAGGCCACATGGTTTCTATTGCAACTATTCAATTGTTATTGTTGTATGAAAGTAGTAACAGACAATATGTGAACAGGAGTATCGGTATCTCCTAACATGATATGGCTGTGTGTCCCAAATTTATATATAAAAAGTAGTGGCTGGTCCATGGCTGAAGTTTATTGACTATTATGCTAGAGCAGTATCACTGCCAACCAAGAATTCTATATCCAAAAACATATACCTCTAAGAATAAAGGTAAAATATATTTTTGAATCAATAAACAATATTTTGTTTGGCAACAGCCATAAATGCACATTGAAAGAAATGTTAAAGAATACATTCAGAAAGAAGAAAATGACCCTAAATAGTCAGGGAAACAAGAAGGAATGAAAAAGGGGGAACAGGGATGTGTGGGTGCTTGAATACAAAGGACCAGACTGTCAACTATGACTTACACAAAAGAGATTATACCCTGTGTCGGGCTTTACAAATAATTTTTAAAATATGGGCAAATAAGAGGTGTAGACAAATAGGGACACATCTGGGACATTAAAGGCAGCTGCTTTGGTCTTTCCTTCCCTACATCAGGCACTCTCTGGCCCTAAGTAGACAAGGTCTCTAAGTAAGGTGATTGGGTTATTAACACACATAGTGAGGAGCCCCTCTGTATGTACCAGATTGCTCTCTACTTCTTTTGAGTCTCTTAATTGCCTGTATCTTTGAAATTATTAATGAAGTTAAGACTACTTTCTGGGTAATCCTAGTTTATCAGGTTTGTGTGGAGTCTGATTTGAAAACATGTTAGCTCAGAGCAGTTCTATGAGGACTCTTGTACAGATTCATGAATCACAAAGTCTAAGGCACTCTTTGGCCAGAAAAAGGAGACTTAAAAAGAAATACAAGGAGGATCTAATGTATTATAGAATTGTACATCTGGGACCTATGCAATTTTTACTAACCAATGTCACTCCAATAAATTTAACAATAAAAAATCCAATTATCATGTTCCAGGATATTATCTTGCATATGGATATTGTTATTAATTTCCAGAGTTACATTTTTAACACATAAGCATAAATAAAAGAATTCAAAACATTTATGTAGATATGAAATTAGTAGTACCCATGTATAACACACATCCTTATTTTTCTCCCACAAATTCGGGCCAAAAAGTGAGCATTATACATGGCAAAATACAGTAGTTCTGGGATGGACGCCTACATACCCTTGGTATGAAATGGCAAAACATACACTCTGAGAAGTTGGCTATTGGCTTGACAGGGAGCACTAGGCAGAAAGAAAGATGAAGAAAAATTCCATTCTCTGGCTATTACTAATATTTCTGCTAAATGCCAGTCCTTTAAGAGACGAGAAGATGGCAAGAGAAAAGACTTAAGAATAGTTTCTTCTCTCACTGGAAGACCTTATGTTTATATGGCTACCTGGAAAGATAAAGTACTCATTCCGAAAGTAATGAACTTAAAGCTATGGGTTACTTATTCAAAAGACAACACAGACAGATGCAGGACAAGGTTAGAGGACTCCCTGAGTGCTGACAATATTTTGTGAAAGAGATAGGACATTTTAGAGAAACAAACCAGACAAGTCTGGGGGACCATAACTGGCATGAATAAACAATCAGGAGGCTACATTGTTTATTTTACACAAAACTGAGTAGAAAGGATTTCTTGGGTTGATGATAGGTCCCTAAGTGGCTATGAACATATGCGTCCAGGTGGTATGACAACTGAACCACTGCAGTGCCTAAAAGCTGGGCTGAAATACACCTACCTCAATAGGGGTAACTGCTCTGCCCTTTACCCAGCCCGTAAGTAGAATAGTCCTCTGAAGCAGTAGGACATACTCTGAGTCCAAATGAACTGAATGCTACCATAATAGACTGATATTATGATAACAATATAATTTAATGCTATTGACAGAGTTGATGATAGATGTGGAAACCTGTGACTCTTCATTCTTGAGGACTTTATCTGATTGCCTTGTTCAGTTACCAAGAATGGGAACTACAAGGTGTTTTTGACATACAAAAGACAGAGGGCATCAAGAGAAAAGACAGAGGGAAGAAACAAAAATCAGCTCATGGACAGGGGTAGTTTAGAAGGTCTTTGAAAAATGATATGAAAAAGAGGAATTCAATGAAGATTCTGCTAAGGAATTATTAACAAGCTTTGTAGAGAATGGTTCAAATCCTGGTAGTCATTAGGGTCTTCCAGCTATTCTTTGTGGAAATTATTGCAGAATATGTGGTAAGATTAAAGATACCTGAGAAATGTATGGCAAGGAGATATTGACCGAGGTCAGAATGTATGCTGAGGAAGATGCTAAAAGAGCTGACTCATGATTCACGCACAGCCTTTACTGGGAGACATTCATCCCCTAGGTGAATTTTCCATTAAAATTAATGTCTTTGCATTACTTGGGAGGTGGTTGGAAATATTAACAATACACTTTGATTATTTTAATTTTCATTGTCTAAGTGTTTTGTGTTCTTTATAGAAATACAATTGATTTTTGTATATTAATTACATATTCAGCACCTTGATACTTTAATTGTATTAACTTATTTAGTTTATTTCTGAAGTCTATATTCACAAACATATTAGTGAATAAGAATAGTTTTGTTTCTTAATTTCTAGTTCTTATAACTTTCTTTTTATTGCCTTGCCATACTGTCTAGGAGCTCCTCTACAGTGCTGACTAGAAGAGGTGATGGCAAGAATTCCTGTCCTATTCCTGAATTTAAAGTGAACGCTTTCAATGTTTCAAGATATAGGCTGTAGGCTTTGTTTTTATGGATATTCTATATCATGTTAGGACATCCCTTTCTAGCTCTACTTTGCTAAGAGTTTTAACACATGCGTATAGTAAATGGATATGGAATCTTATTAAACTTTTTTCTACAATTACTGAGATGGTATCAATAAATTTTTCTGGTTGATTACATCATATTTAACCAACCTTGTATTCCTGAGATAAACCTTACCTTCCAATATATTGCTCAATTAGTTTTCTAATATTTTGATCAGGATTTTTGCATATATGCTCATGAATGAGTGACCTATAACTTTCGTTCTACTGCCTTAGTAGATTTTTGGTATAAAGATTACGCTGGCCTCATATATGGATACTTGCCTTTTGACAAAATGACACTACAAAGTAAGAGAGGAAAGAATGGTCTTTGCAGTAAGTGAGACTGGGACAAATAAACCATTTAAACAGATTACAAAAAACAAACAAACAAACAAACAAAAAAGAATAAAACCAGACAACTACTTCATACCAAATACAAAAACAATGTCTAGTAAATTACACCCAAAAGTAAAACAATTATCAAGCATTTGCAAGAGACGACAGACTATCTCAAGTTTGCTTTTCAACTCACAAACAGTGGCAACCATAAATAAAAATGCTGTTGCATGAAAACTGAGAATTTCTGTACATCAAAGAACACCATGAAGAGAATGAAAGGTAAGCAAGAATAAGAGAAGACTTTCGCATTACATAAAACATATAAACAACTAAAATCTAAAAAATATAAAGACTGTCTACAAATAAATAAAAAAAAAAACAACTAAATCTTAGCAAAAGATGAAAACAGAAATTTGACAGAAAAGGCAATTTAAATGGCCAGTAATCACATGAAAAAATGCTTACCCTCTTTAATAATCACAGAAATGCAAACTTAAATTACAACAAGAAATGCTGAACAACTGGAAAAAAATTTTAAAGGTGGACAATAACAACCAGAACTGTTATATACTATGGATTGGTGGAAACATAAATTGGTATAACCACTTTGAAAAACAGTTGGGGAATATCTAGGAAATTGGAAGGTATGTATAGCCTAAAGCCTACAATTCTATTTGTAGATATATGCAGCAGGACACACATACAAAAATTCTTAACATTAGGAATAATAGCCCTAAACTGGAAAACACAAAATGTCCATCAAGAACAGAAAAGATAAATTGAAATATAGTCATCAATGGCATTCTATACAACAATAACCATGAACGAACTATAGCTTCACACAACATGACTGAACACCAAAATAATGTTGAGCAAACCAAGCTAGACAAAAAGCATGCATAATACCGGGGGTGGCAAAAAAATGCATACACACTTTAAGAGATGTTATCTATGTATTACTTTTCAAAGTTGATGAATTACAGTAGCAATGTGTAGTATGATGTTTGCTCAAAAGACGGCATTGATCAAATGAATGCTAGTGTCACCATGCGACAGGCAGGATAATCAAAGAAAATGGTGGAAGCATGGTGGTTATTCCAGGAGCACAAGACCATTTTGAAGTGGTATTTGAAATTCGAGAACGCTGTTTGAGTTTTTCCCATGTTCACCCCTTGACTTCTACCTATGGGGGACCTTAAAGTATGTGGTGTACCATAGAAAACCAACTACACTGACAGCTTCGGGAAGAAACTGAAACAGCATGCGCAGCTATACAAGTGGACACTTTGGTGAACACCGCTCAAGCAGTAATTCGCCGTAATCAGAAGTGTCTCAATGCTGATGGTAACCACTTTGAGCACCTCTTGTAATTGCAGAAATCAAACATGACTTATTTTGTTATTGGTATATACTAAGTATTATAATTTTAATACAGTTTATTCCTTTCTTAAAATGTGTATACATTTTCTGGCACCCTTCGTATATAATGCAATTTATTTAAAGATCAAAGCTGAATCAACTATCCTAAGTGGATGCTATCTAAGTGATTGAAATATAAAGCTAAGTGATTACCGTGAAAGTCAGGTAGTTTACCTGAATCAGGCAAGGACAGTATCTCACTAAGAACGGGAGTTTTTTAATTGGAGGTGGGTGGGATTCCAAAGTGCTGGTAATGTTCTATTTCTTGTTAATTATGCATATTATAACATGTTTCATACACTTTTTAATAAGTATATTTTACATAAAAGTTAAAAAAGGGAGGATACCTATATCATATTTGAAGTTTTTCAAAGAGATATTTAATACAATTGTTTCTGATAAAATTGATATAATTGCTTACTATTTATTGAAATATTTACTAAGACTAATAGTTACAAACACTTCAAAAGAAATAAAAAACAAACTTCTTAAAAGAGCAAAATGTTCCCACTGCCTGGAAATATCTTCAGATGCTTATGCTGAAACAAGATGTGTTCTGTAAGAGGCCATCTGCTCAGGCTGTTTATTGTCTGCTACAAGTCATAATCCTATTTGCATCAGTAATTACTTGTTCAAATATAAATATAAGAGAAGATTAAGATTTCAGAAAATACACAGAAAAAATTGACAAAGGCCATAATTCCTCGTAATTCCCTATTAAAACAGCTCAAAAGAGACATCATTCAAGAAGATAACCTCCTTCATGAGACTTTATCTTAATCACCACCTGATATCGCATTTATGAAAAAAACTATAGATTTTTCTTACTGTCTTTTAGTGGCTACTTACTAATCCTGACTTTAGAATAAAGGCATTTTAAATGAATTCTATCTCTGGAAACACCTTCTCAAAAACTAGCACAGCTCTAATCTGCAGAACTTTAATATTGTAATAAAAAGGGAATTTTAAGTAAATTTCTTAGCCAATAGGCACTAAATTATCTATTTTTCTGAGTGGAAATTGTGTTTGAAAAACAAACACCTATTTTATCTCCTATGTTAAAAGCAGCAATTTAAATTTTATTTCATGATACAGGGACACGATCGTGATTATCTCATGCTAGGCATCTAGAGATAAAACACACAGTCCATGAACTTAGAACATGGTCTAAGGGAAACAGAACAGTAATAAGGGAGCTCCTCATATAATAAGACCTTAAATGAGTGAGTGACATTTGAGCTTAGCGAGGAAAAGAGAGAGCATCCACACAAAGATGTACATGGGTATGGAGGTAAGGGAGGGTATCTCTGTGTGCACAAACTATGCGTGTGGGGAGGAGGAGAGAGAAAGAGAGAAAGAAAGAGAGAGAGAGAGAGAGAGAGAATTTGAAGAACTATAAATAAGTGAGTATGACTGGGGCACCAAGAGGTAGTATAAAGTAACAAAGTTGGGAGGAGGTAGAGATGATGCTAAGGAGTCTAGATTTTATTTAAAGACAATGAAGAGCCTTTTCAGGATTTTTAGAATGAGAAACATAGGATCAAATTTATAATACACTTCTGCCCAATGTGATTTAGATAAAAGACAAGGTCAAGATCCTAAGGAATAACATGATTTAGTAGGGAGACAGATGTGCAAACAGCATACGGTACCATGGAAGTTCATACAATGAACACCTAACTCAAGTAAGTAGCATTTAAAGTTAATGACAAATGATAAAGTTCACCTAGAAGAATACAAGGGTGATAACTTTTTCTAAAAAGCATGTAAGAGAGTGTGGACAGGAAGGAAATACCCTGATACCCTGATATAAAAATACACAGGTATTATATTACTTTACTTTCAGTTCACTTTGGTATCTAAGCACACACGTTTTTCTTCTGTTCCCCAAGTACAATGAAATGAAAATAAAGTAATACAAAATGTGATAAATTGATAAATGCATGGAAATTTTAGAAGGTGACATCAAAGAACCAAGGATTCTGATAATTTAGTGGAAGAAAAGGGAGAATTAAATCATACTGGTAAACCTGTGAGCAAAGATCCAGTGCTCAGTGCACACATAAAAGATTACAGTGGAGGACGGAGCCATGCTTCACAGCACAAACACCAAGAATGAAGAGGTAGACAAAAGTGGAAATGACAATGGAACTGAGAAATCATTAGAAAAATGGTGCCCAGAGCAGTCTCCCTCTCCTCCCTTCAGAGAGAAAACCCACACCAGTTCCCTTTATTAAAGAATCTAGTCCTCCATTCATGAATGTAAACAAAAAACAAGTACTCTTAACCAGTTGAGACAGGGGGCAGATGTGAGTACACCCCATGAAAAATAAGTACTAGATAATTTCAAAAGCAGGGCCCAGACTTAGAACAAGAACAAGACTATTCATTCCACGAGTGCTTCCCTCTCCAATGTATCATTTGTGTTTACAGGAGTGTAGCTGTGGCATTACGAACACAGACACCATATTTAAAGTAAACATGAAGATTCCTGACGTGCACCTGGCATCTGACATGGGTTTCTGCACCACGTCTGGTCATGTAACAGGTATATACTGTGCTGCCTATGTGACCAGCTCTTTGAGAACTCTGAAATCTAAGACTCAAGCAAACTTTCCTCAGACATCTCACATGTACCTCTGAGGTTCACAGGTAGAGAGAAAAGGACATCTCCTGTGACTCTTGCAGAGAAGGAGGGATTATTTGGGAGCCTGAACATGGATATCTATTTCTCATGGTCCCTAGACTATATTCTTTGCTGTATTAAATCTTAGCTGTGAATATAACTTTATAATGAGTCATGTGAGTTCTTCTAGTGAACCACTGGGCTAGGGGTAGTCACGGGACCCCCACGACAAGACCAATGAGTAGACAGTAAATTAAGGGGTTGGTAGGGTAGGAGAAGAATGGATTTAGTTTCCTTATAAGATGTCTTAATCACCTTCATCCTATGGCTTTTGAGCAACGAAATATTTTTTTAACATTTTAGCCTCATCAGTGGTTCAAAATTTCTCTTGAGAACTCACTATTCTATGTTATTTCAATTAAATTTAGAAGCAAAATATAAAAGAACATCCCTTACTTCAAGAATTCGTTCTGGTGCATTTTGTGATCTTGTTCCAATCTTAATTATACATGTTTGCACTACTTTTTAAATCATGGTGTTAAATTACTTTATTCTTCTCAAATACCTTTACTCAGCAGCTAATAAGACACTTTGCTAGGTATTAGGGATAAAAAGATTAAGAAAATAAAGCTCCCATCTTAGATTCTAAAGAAGTTCACTTACAAAAACATAACAGACCAACACATTCTCTAGGCTTTTCTTAATGGTTCATTTCTAACAGTATTTGACACACTAGCAGTATAAAAGATTGCATCTTTAATATTATACTGAAATTGAAAGTACTGCATTGTAGTTACATGATGTATCAAACTTCTTATGAATCTGTATTCCACTTTATTAAAGTCTGCAACCTCAGAACCACAAGCCTGATCTTCTTCTTAAGCCTATATATACATATACATATATATATACACACATACATATCTATGTTGAAAAACATTACATATAAGCCTTAATATGTGTCAATTTATATTAAACTGAAAATTACTCCATTCTAAACTAATCTATTTAGAAATGTTAGAATTCTTTTTTAAATAAAGAGATAAAAACTATTTTATCATTATTTTGAACACAATTCAAGGGTTGTAAATTGAATACATTCAGAAGAATAATGAAACATATATTTAAAAGTATCCACCTTTATAAATTTAAAGTGGTTTTTTACAGATGTGAGCTTAAGGAGTTTTATAGAAATTCTGCTAGGCATAGATTCTGACAGAGAAAGAAGCCTCAGAAAAGCTAAAGACAATTCATAGCCTGCTAACTGAGAGTTGTTTTCAGTGACTGATAATAGTCCTAGAAATATCCAATATGCAATAAAAGATAAGTAAGTATAAGAGAAGTTGAGAGTAGATTTCAAGGGAGGAGAGTGAATACAGAATAAAACTGCCTAAAGCTTGAAGTTTTACAGTGTAAGAGAATAGAGATTGTGAAATACATAGAAGGAATTAAAAAAAAAGAGAGTTATCATATTTTGGTAGGATAGCTGCAATAATCATTTTAGAAACATAACCAACCAAATATAAAGCATTATTTGATTCCTGGTGCCAAGCTAAACATATCACTGTTACTACCAATTAGTATTTATTATAATTAGTGCTAACATTTAGTAAGTAGTTATGAAAACACCATAAATGGATTCAATCCCTATAACAATTTTATGAGATAAATATTATTATCAACTTTATTTTATAAATGAAGAAACCAGGGCTTAAAGAAATTAAGTAATTTGCCCATTACTATAAAGCTAATTAGTCAAAAAACTAATATTAGAAATCAAGTCATATGAATCCAGATGCTGAGAGAAGTAGAATAGTGGGCCAGTACTGTGGGGACATTGACAGTAAACTGTTTCCTGTATATTCTTTTATAGGTACATTCACAAACAGGAGAACAGAGGTCAGTTCACCCCACAATGTAAATTTTAAATTTCTGAATGGAAGAGAAAGGAGAGATGTTTATAAACACTATGGAAATATCTCTCTTTTCATAATATAAAAAAGCAAAAGATAGTATTTCTGAGAAACAATACAATGTTGACTTAGTAACAACAAAACTTACTCAAAACAAAAAAGGCCTGGTCTTCATACTCTATAGGTTCTAAATACAGCAAACTACTGAATGCAACCATTATATGCCCTGTAAGTAGTTTAAAGGGAGATACAGCCGTTAGTATGGAGTCAGGTCGCCTGGGATCTGATCCTGGCTCCACCACAAATAAGGAGAATTACTTAATCCCTGTGCCTCAATTGCTTAATCGCTATCATAAGGATTATAATAATATACTTTAATTGTACCTACCTTGAAGGAAATTCAATAGGAAGTACTAAATTAATGCTAGCAATACAGTAGACTCTCAGTTAACCAGCATCCATGGGGATTGGTAGATGCCAGATACATGTAAGGAAACTCCATGAACTGGAACTCAAGCAACTGCACTCTCAAGCAACTGGCAAAACCTCAAGCAACCGCAAAAATTTTTGCCAGTTGCTTGAGAGTATCAGTTGCTTCAATATCAGTTAACGAAAAGTCTACTGTATGTTTTATTAAATCAATTACATAAAATGCAGGGCTAATTCATTTTTAATAAATGTTCTCATGCAAAAGTTCCATATACTCCAGGTTTAAATTTTATACATAATGAATTTGAATATCACTGCATAAACATATTTTTAAAAAGTCACTAGAAATCAGGGCTTCTGTGAAGTAAAATGGATCAAAACAAAACAACAGAAAATAAAATGAGTGTTATCACTATCCTTTTCCTTTTCTTCCATAGGAATTAAAATAAGAACACATGTAGTCTTATACTTTGTAGAAATAAAAAATGACAACTAAATACATAAGTGAACATGGTCTTTGATAAGATTAGAACTTCTAAGAGAAATATCTTACCATAATGTTACTGTTAACAAATTTTTGATACTCTTCTAAAAGACCATCTCTTCTCTGGGTTAGTGATTCTCCTATTGGTTTGGTTGGCAAAGCACAAGCAAGTGAAGGTGCTCTTTATGGATACTCAATGATTATGTTGTGCTTAATGGTATCTTACAAACTAGAAAAAACCTTTACTAGATTATGGAATTGCATATATATGTATGTAAGTATGTATGTGTGTGTGCGTGTATACACACACGTGTGTGTGTATTCAAGGGCTGTCTGGAAAGTATCCAGTCATGTAACATGAAAAATGAAGGCATTTAATGCTGAAGTTTTTCCAGACAGCCGTTGTACATATATGCAACATATATGCATATGCTCCAATATGAAAATCATAACCAGAAACCTGTATCTATGAAAAATGTAAGCAAGATCAATGTAATTTTTTAACTAATATTAATTTGGTACTTGTTGATAGTAACAATAGCTAACTTTTGAATACCTACTATATGCCAGGCAATATGCCAAAGATGCATATGTCTATTTTACTTATAACTTACTTATCTTACTCATAAACCAGAAGAGTCATTATTATTTTCATTTTGACAGTGAAACAAGTGAGTTTTCAAAAAGGTTGCATATAATTTAACCAAAGTTCAAATGATTGGTAAGTGGTTAAAGCAAGGACCTGAAACCAAGTCTAACTCGAACCTTGTGCTCTTAACCACAAATCTATACTTCTATATTATGTAATAAAATCTAAAAATTTAAAGGTTTTACGCTATTATACTTAAATTTTATACTAGTCAGAAATGATCAATATTAATCAATTTTAAGACTAGAACATAAGTATCTGTGAGAGGATCATTTAAGAATTGTTGGGGGGGTCTAATGTACAGCATGGTGATTATAGCTAATAATACTGCAAAGTTGCTGAGAGAGTAATCTTAAATGTTCTCACCACAAAAAAATGGTAGTTATGTGACAATGAAGGTGTTAGGTAACGCGATGGTGGTAACCATTTTGTAATATATAAGTGTTTTAAAGCAATACAACCTATACCTCAAACTTACACAGTGTTAGGTGTCAATTCTCAATAAAGATGGAAAAAAAAGAATTGCTGAAAGGCCTCCTATTAATTATTTATTCTGAAATCACTCCTAAGTTCCAAATGTATGGTGCTTTTATTAAGTACACAGATAAATAAATAAGTTCAATAAAGGCCTTTTTATTAGGACATAAGCCAATCGTAACATCAATCATTGACCAATTAACCTACTAATAACTTACCTCCTCAAAAAAAAGAGATATTTTTATAGAATATAATTAAGTTTTAGGGGATAAACTAAATCCACTTTGCCTTGTTTGTAGCCATTTTGTAATTTACTTACTTTAATTTGAAGAAGGCACAAGGGCTAATATTGTCAAAAAGAAAAAGATAAATAACTAGTCTTTAGCCTAATTGCTATTGGTTAAAGAAAACATTACTGATAATAAACATTTAGTTTTGTAGATATAACATTACCCTGTATATCAATGATTTCTAATTTCATATTAAAATTAGCATATTTATAGCCATAATTAGAAAATTATATAAAAATAATTTTTATCAATGAGAACTGTGAAAAGATTATTTATAGATCAAATATGTCTAGCTCAGTCCAACTTAAAATCTTATTATTCTAGAACAAATTTTTACTAAAGGAGAAATGTCTTGAGTGTGCTTTAGATAGCTATTAAAAACAAGAAAATCTAGTATTCAAAATTTAAAAATAATCTTAAGTCAAGCCTTAAATTCATTCATCTACCTTATGATATCCATTGCCTGGTAAAGGATTTCAGACTGATCAACTCCAAGAACCTTCTTTGCCCCAGCTTTAGCAGCAAACATAGAGAGAATTCCAGTTCCACAACCAACATCCAAAACTATCTGGTATAATAAAAAAAAAGATGTTACTGAAAAGGTTTAATATTTTAAATTCTATTCATATATTATGTTGTTTCTGGCTAGGAATAGATCACAAAATTTTAAAACTTTACCAAGCAAATATGGTAATAATTTCCATTTGGGGAAACTGAAAATATCATTACAATGGGTTATTTTAAATTCATAATATATATCTGGTCATAGTCTGTTGCAATTAGACATAACAATATAAATTTAAGAGATGTTTTAAATGAAATAAGCAACTTACATTTCTTAATAGGAAAAAATATTCTCTATTTTTAATTTCTCTATTGTATGCATGTTCTAATATAGGCTTAGTAAGTCTACATTTTAACAGAAATAAACTTATCAAGTTTTAATGGCTGGAATTAATGTAAGCGGGACAGTATGATCCAATAACAATTAAAAATTGTTATAAATGAATCAGGGATATAGAATATCGTCATATCCTCTCCATTTCCAAAATTAAATTGTCACCTCATTTTAACAATACAGGTACAAATTAAAGCAAGTTGGCTTCTAGAATTCAGTAGTCAACTTACTTTAATTTAAATTTAAGTTTTAAAAACAATATTCATTATCATTGGTGAATGTAATAAGAACCAAACTTGATTATTAAGGACAAAGAGGAAACAATTACTTCTAAATCAAGAATTTCATGATTCTTCCTAGAAGCATATAGTGTAAACTGCTTGGCTCACAGTAAAAAAACAAATTACCAAGGAAACACACTAGGCAAAATACTCAGAGATATGCTACTCTGAAATTACTGAACACTGTAGAACCTTAAGTCTTCCATTATCAATGGCCTAAACTCCTATATACTTATTCCAAAATATAAAATTATTTCAGTACTCTTACACTATAAGTATTCAATAAGCATTATTAATATAAGCATTGATTACAGTGATGGGGTACAGAAACAACAGGACCAAGTCCCTGTCCTAAAGGACTTCACAACGTTGTGAGACAATGAATAAGCAAAGAATATAAAATAACATCAGGTAGTAGTGTTACAAAGAAAAGTCAAACGCCAGAAAGAGGTTAAAGCAAAGAAGAAAGGATATACCTTTTTAGAATTTTAGATAGGTCTGCAAATACTTCTCAAATACACATGAGCAGAGATCTGAATGAAATAAGGAAGTGTGCCATGCAAAAATCTGGGGGAAGTGCCTTCTAGCCATGGACGACATTAAACGCAAAGCACAAGATTCAGGCAAAGCAAGGCCAGTGTGGCTGAGCTGGGTAAGAAAGAGGTTACTTGGAGGTGAGGTCAGGGTTATTAAACAAGGGCCAGAGCACATAGAACTTCTGGATTTTATTCTCAGTGATGAAAGCTATTGTAAGAAAAACACAACTAGAATTAAGAATCTATTACATTGTTCAAAAATTATTTTATTTTTTTCACTAGGTAACACATTTACACAAACATCAAAGAGTATATTTCTTATTTATCCTTCAAGAGAATTTTTATGCATATACAATGCAATACACGTTTTTTCCTTTCCTTTTTATATAAACAGAAGCATATCATACCACTGTGCTATGCGTTACTTTCTATTTATTTATTTATTTTTTGCTTCTTTCTCTTATGTAGCTGTTTAGGATTCCATATTATGGCTTTATCATAATCTACTGATCCACTTCTGTAATTAAGAGACATGTAGATAGTTTTCTAAATTTTACCATGACAATCAAATCTGTAAATAACCTCATATCTAACCCCATTCACACATGAGTAAATCTATAGAATATATTCCTAGAAGTAAAAGCACTGTGTCTAAGACCATATACATATTTATAATCCTGCTGGGCATAACCAAATTATCCTCCATAGGGCAACTCTCCTGATGAAGACTCCAACCAGTGAGGTATGAAGTGCCAATTTTCTCACAGGTGAGACTACCCTATGGAAAAGATAAACTTGGATTTCTGCCAATTCAGCAAATACAAAATGATATACTGGTCTAGTTTTAACAGGCCTTTCCATTATCACGAGGTTTAGCATTATTCTATAGTTTGTACATAGAGCTGTCTGTAGTTCTTTTTATGTGAACTACGTACTTACATCTTTTCTCCATTATTCCAATGAGTTCTTCGTCTTTCTTATCAATTTTTTCCTATCAAATCTTATCAGATTACTTTGTAAATTAAGGAAATTAGACATCTGTATTATGACTTACAATGTTTTTTCTCAGCATATATTTTTGTCTTTTGACTCTGCTTACAGTGATTTTTGCTACGCAGAAATTCTTTACTTACAAACTGTTTAACCTTTTCTTCTATGGCTCCTGGATTTTGATAAAAAAATAGACCAACTTTACCATATTCTTCCCTATTTCATTCTATTTAATCATCATACATTCCCTTCTAGAACATTTCTAGTTTCATTAATACAGCTTGTTTTTTTTATCATGGCATACACTAAGAGGAATGGTTCCAACTTTACTTCAGATGGCTAACCAATTCTTTCAGTATGTTTTTAATAGCTTGTTTCCCTCATTGATTTGATATACAACTATGGTCTGAATGTTTGTGTCCTCCCCAAATCCCTATGTTGAAATCCTAACCCCCAAAATGACGGTATTAGAAACTGGGGCCTTTGGAAGGTGATTACGGCATGGGGGCAGAGTCCTCATGAATGGGATTAGTGCCCATCTATAAGAGCTCCAGAGAGATCCTCTGCCCTGTCCCATCATGTGAGGACACAGCATAAAGGCATGTGTATGAACCACAACGCAGCCATCACCAGAATCAGCCAGTGCCTTCATCTTGGATTCCTCAACCTCAAGCAATGAGAAATAAATTTCTGTTGTTTATAAGCTACCCAGTTTATGCTATTTTTATTACAGCAACCCAAATGAACAAAAACAAGGAACTTTAACATTCACTAAAATTTCTGTGTATGTTGTGGTCTATTTCTGGATTTTTATTCTGCTTCACTACTCTATAAATCATGTGCCAGTAATTATGCTAATTACAAAAGCTTTATAGTATATTTTAAAACCTACTAAGGCTGGTTCAACCTTTTGAAAAATTTTTTCAGTGTGTCTGGATAATTTTGTATGTTTATTTTTCCACAAGAACAAGAGAATCAGCTTGTGCAGATTTTTTAAATGTCTTAGCATGTTTATGGAGAGTGAGCTAAAATTTCAAATTAATTTATGGAAAAGCAACCATTTTATTTTGAGTTTCCCTATTCAAGAACATGGTATGACTTTCAATGTGTTTAAATAATCTTTTAGGTTCTTTAGGAGTTTTTCTTTCTAATCTTTTTCATGAAAGTCCTATTCATTATTAGTTTTGTTCCTATACATTTTACCTTCTGTATTGTTTACTATTATAAATAGGGTCTTTTGTACCAGTATATCTTGAAAATACATTTACCAGAACTGACTCCAAAGGAGATAAAAACCTAAACAGCCACATTTCCATTGAAGAAATAAAGTTATCAAAAGGCTGCTACTCTGTTTCTTTTGACAGATGATCAGATAAAGACGTGGTACATATATACAATGGGATATCACTCAGCCATAAGAAAAGATGAAATACTTCCATTTATGACAACATGGATGGATCTTGAGATATCAAACTAAGTGAAATAAGGCAGATGGAAAAAGTCAAGAACCGTATGACTTCATTCATATGTGAGATATAAAACTGAAAGCATCAAAGGAACAAGATAAACATACAAAGAAACAAAAGCTCATAAACAGACAACAGTTTAGTCAGTGGTTACCTGAGGGTAAGGTGGAGACGGAGGTGGAGGAGAAGGAAGGGGTCAAATGCATGCTGAGAGAAGGAAAATGGACTCTGGGTGGTGAGCACACAATGTAACAGACAGGTGATGTATACAATTGTACACTTGAAACCTATATAATTTTGCTAACTGATGTCAACCCCAACAAATTTAATAAATTAAAACAAAAACAAAAACAAAAATAAGGCTGTTACTCCGCCTCAGCTATCCTCTGCCCCCTCCAAGAAGGATGAGGTCCAGATAGTTTTATAAAGAAAATGTGACTGTTCCTGTACATGTGGCCTGGCTGGGCGAGTCAGCACATTTTAACCTAACCACTTTACACACAGAAAATTAGTAATTTTAAGATGCAACCTATATAACATCATTACAAACAAAAATAAAATATTTTTAAAGTTATAAATAAAATGTATTAACCACAAACAGCAAGAAAATACTATAAATACATAGTGCACATTTTAGTGTGGTGTTTGTACACCAATTTGAAATATTATATTATAAAAAATGATAATAAAATGGAAAATAGATATATATAAAAAACACAATAGTAAGTGATAAGTTCCCAGAAACTTTCATTGAAATAAGATGTTTACACAATTAAAAGATAAAAGGTTGCTGTGAAATTTAGAAGTTTGACAGCATAGTGCTTTAACAGTGGTGTTTGAGAATACCAACACTCAGGCACTGTTTAGGGAAGGACAAGCTGACAACACTAACACCCTCCAGGATATAGCCTTTATGGCCCAGGCAGTCCACCGTGAGAAATTCATCTTATTATTGTACTCTCACACATATAAAAAGGTTTTTAATATTCTATATTTTTATATGCAGCACTGTTTCTAATATAAAAAATTAAAACAACTTACAGACATTTTTACATTGGACATATGAGCCATTAAGAAATTGTTAATCGCTAAGAAAAACTGTTGAGTGATGAAAGTACAGAAGAATATGTATCGTATACTCCAATTAGAGTACGTGTTCTTTTCTAAGACTATACATACAAACATATAAATATATACAAAAATATAAATATATACATATATATTTATATACATATACATATAATTCATATTTAATCCTCATTTTGCAAGTGAGGAAAGTGAGCTTCTTTAATTGTAATTATTTATTATATTTAGCTCAGAATTAGGTAACTAAATTAGGAAATAAACTAAAACTTGATAGAATCAAAGAGGTAGAAATGATAACAATAAACTTTCATGAAATGATGAAATTTGATTCACTTTTTCTAAAAAAAAGAAAGAGAAAAGTGATTTTTAACTGTAGATAATAATCAAAAGCATGAAGAAGACACCTAACTGTGAATTTCTTCAATAGAACACAAATTGAAATTAATTATGAGTGGGTGACAACATGATTAAATGTCATCCAAAGTTAAATTAACTCTGAGAAACCATATGGCCTCCACAGGAACTTTGTGGCTTGAAACAACATTAAGAAAAGAATGAAGCAAAGGAGACAGAAGGAAGGGATAGACAGAGAAGGGAAGGAAGGGAGGAAGGAACACACTTTTAATTATAAGCACCTTTTTGAAAAATAAATCTCTTCTATGTACTACATAATATGACATAGAAGCTAGTGTTGTGATAATGAAGTCTGTCGGCCAAATGAAGATAAAAGCAAATAAAAACAATGGTAATAAAACTTGGGAAAACATACATTTTTTAAACAATTATATTTAAATAATTTATGAACGTATTCTATCATGGCACACAGAAATCGTGTGACCTATATATAAAAAAAATACAGTGAATTAAAATGTAATTGATGGGAGCCCACCCTGATTACTCTATCTATTTTAATATAATGATATTGAAAGTACAGTGGCACAGTTAAATTAAGGGCACTAGACCAGGAATACAAACTCTCAGATTTGTTTATTTAATGGCTTGTTTCCACCCCAAGTCAATTACCCTATTGGTTTCAAGTTTCCGCATGTGTAAAATGAAAATAAATACTTGCCCTACCTAGTTACAGAAATATTGCATAGCAATAATGAGACAACATACTGACATTAATATATAAATTATCAAATGCTATTTTTGATATTCAATAATAATAATAATCCATATGTTATATAAATGCTATTAGTACATTTTCTAAATCTGCAGCCATAATATAATAAAGTATCCCAAATAATTTAAAACTAAGAAAGCTCTATATTATTTATTATTTTTAATTATAGAAAATTATACCCTGAATGTGCTTGAAGGAGTTAGAAACTGATGTGTAATATTTACATTCCAGTATATTTTTCAGAAACTGTAAATGCCAAGCAAAACTAATTACACACTGATAAGTTAAATGAAAGCATCTTAGGCACAGTACTAAAAAAGTACTTTACTTATTAATAAGCCCTTTTCTGACTTTCATAGATTTACTATCTTCAGTTAAGATCAATAAGTGAAACAGAAATTAATTAAAATTATGTTTCCATGGTCATGTATTTTGTCTGCAAATGTGTAATATATATACTACTTTTCTATAATACTATTACGAATAAAAAAAAAGAGAAACAGAAAATGACTGTGCATAAGGCCTATGAATCCACTCAAATATGCTCCATGTACACAGAAATATTTATGATTACTTAATTTCTCAATGATTAAACTATGATTACTAATACTTGTGCTGTTTCAGTATTTCTGTATTCAGGAGCATATTGAAAACAGTAACTTCTAACTTACTTTCACTTAACAAATTCTTATACATATCAAAAATTATTAAGAAAATATGGCTCAAAGAAAGTCAATGATGGTGGTTTTAGAATAACAAAAATTATAAAATTTTAGAACCAGAAGGTGTAAAAAGTCATTTTACAAACAAGGCTCAAAGAGATTCCTCTCTTGTCTAAAATTATATAGCTGGTTCCTGAGAAGACACGCAGGACTAGGGAGTCCCAGACCAGTCCCTGCTTAATTTCTATACAATGTGTTAAGGAACAAATAAAGTAAGAATCTAGGCATAATCTAATATAAATACAAAGCAAAATTTCTAACAGTAACACATCTGCTTCACTGAAAACAGTGGGTTTTTTTACACCCACATATTAAATAAATTCTTCCAGCACTTGGGTGCAAATACAAAAACTATAAATATTTTCTTAGTTTCTGCTGCAATAACATAAAAAGCATACAGAAAGCTAAGTACAAAGAACTGATAAAACCTAAGATTTAAACAATCATCTATTTGTCTGTAATGGGAATCCGCAAAAACAGACACACACCATCATAACCCTTTCACTATCAGTAATGTTTTGGCCAAAAGATATCAGAGCACTACGCCAATTTCACTGTGCAAGTCAGTTAAGTCACAAGTGCAACACTGCTCATAGGAAACAGGCGTAAAAAAATGAAAAGTCCATCTATATTATACTCCAAAAAACATAAAATCAGGAAAAGAGATTTTTCAAAATAGAAAGGTGGTCATTCATTGCTTCAATATCACAAAGCCCATGAAATAATGTTAGAGAAGTACCTTTTAAAATGGCAGTGAAAGGGAAATGAATGGTAAAAACCTGATGTTACCTATGTATGTGTTCTTGAAGAGTAAGGAAAAACTCCCAAGCAAAGGTAAATATTAATAAGTAGTAGAGATGATAATACTGACTATTCTAGTGGACTAACTTCCAATCAGGTGGAACAAACAGAAAACCTGAATTTTAGAGGTAACCTTGCCTCTGTAGAAAGGGAGAGAAGGAAGAAAGAAATGAAAAAAAATTCACGAGAGAAAAACCAAATTACACAAATTTCAAACACACACACACACACACACACACACACACACACACACACCAGTGTGGAAGATCATCTTTGAAATAATGAGGAAGTATTAAGACTAATTGTAAAATATAAAGTATCTCAGAAAGGAGTAAATAAATGATGTCTTAAAAGAAAGTACATAAAATAAATTCTGCTTTATATTTGTCCTTATTCACCAATAATAACTTCTTAAAATTATTAATTTTTAACTAATTAACCCAAACTAGAATAATAATTAAAAATGTGCTTTGGTATGGCGCTTATTTGATACATTTGAAGTTCACAGGAATCACAGTGAGTCAAAAATATGGTTAAAGCAATATTATCTGGATAACCAAAGTTTAAGCTATGTCACTATAATTAATGATTGTAGTTTAAAAAAATACATTGAATTACAATTTCATTCAGCATTTCTGTTACCAGTATTCTGAACCATAGAGAAGCATCATAAAAGTCTTCCATGAAATAAAGTCAGAGTTCATTAAATCAATTGCTATCACAATGATGACCCAAGAGAGGATTTCCATTGCCCAAGGTCCACATGAAATGTACAATTCTATAGCCTATGCTACTCACCTTGTCTTTGAAGATATGTGGATTTTGGTATATAAAATCACGGTAACTTTCTGTTCGTATTTTATCCTAGGGTGGAAAGAGAAAATACCGTGTTTACAGAATAGTCTGAACAAACAAAAGTTTTTAAGGAAGGTATTTGCTATTTTATCACACATTTCTTGTTTCCATAGCTACCTTTTGCCTGGGAAACCAAGCTTAATTTTGTCTTTCTAAAAGAAAACAATAAAGAACAGAACTAGTAACAACACACACAAAAAAGTTTAAGAACATCACTGAAAGTCAAATGAAATCTAAGTTCTTAAAAATGTATACATTTCTCTTTGACATGTATCATCATTATAAGACTTCAACTGATAATTAAAGCTACTGGAAGATGAATAGGATATTTTGCTCTTTTAAACAGGGCTTGGGATCTAGAGGCTGACTCCCTGCATTAGTTATATTAAAATATTGGAGGGAAAAAAACAAATTAGATAAAAGTTACAGTTACATGAAAGCAAAGAAAAAAAGAAATGAACAAACAAATAACCCATGGACACAATCGATAGTTTAATGTTTATTTGGGGACGAGTGGGTTAGGGAGGGGAGAGGGGGGAGGGGGTGGGAGAGGAGGGGGGGAAGCTGGATATAGGGTGGTGGAAAGAGAGGTCACATTAGGTGGTGAACTTATTGTACATCAAGTTGACAATGCACTGTGGAATTGTATGCCTGAAACCTATGTGGTCCTTGCTGGCAGATGTCACCCCAATAAGTCTAACAATAAAAATGAATTTAAAAAAAAAAAAAAAAAAAGTTACAGTTACATACATGAAAAATGAAACTAAACCAAGCATGAGTTTTCTTAGAAAGCCATTTATGAGCACCTATTTGATTTATAATCCTTTGTTTCTAGAAATGTCTGTAATAGGAAATGATGCTTAAAAGCCTGTAAGTTTAAAAGTAAATCATTTGAGCTCTGCAGCTCACGTTCTGGAGTCCCACTATACTCTGGAGGCTCACATGACCTGTAACCAAGGCAGCCACTGAATGCTAATATTTATGACTCACAGGAAAGGTGGTCAAGAAATTCACAGAATAAAGGGGAAGACAAATTAAAAAAAAAAAAACTATTATTTTTCCTTTTCAAATATTCACCATTAACCCTAATACATTCTTCACATCTTTCAATAAGTTGATTTATACCCTCAGAAAAATACTGTTTTTGTCCTCCAATTGCGGCTTTAACCTCTCCACTGTCTGTTAACTTCTTCTCTCGAAGCTGTTTTTTCCTATTTGGGAAGAAATAATAATCAGACAGAGCCATGTCTGGACTGTAGAGAGGGTGATTTAATGTTTGGAAGCCACAGCTGTGAAGAGTAGCCAAGATAACTTTGCTCTTGTGCACGGGCACATTGTTGTGCAAAAGCTGCACCGCTTTGGTCCACTTTCCTCTTCTGCTTCACAGTTTCGTTTAACAGTTTCAGCAGATAGGAATAGTACTCTTCAGTTATTGTGACACCCTTGTCCTAGTAAATCATTCAGCAGGATATGCTCTGTATCCCAAAAAACAGTAGCCATGATTTTTCCAGCTGATTACAACACCTTGAACTTGTTAGGGGGTGCAGGCACTTTTCATGCCACTGCATGGATTCCAGCTTTGACTCAGGCTCAAAATGATGAGTGCACGTTTCATCTCCAGTGACAATATAATTTAAAACTTCATCTTTGTTGTCTCTGCAGAGGTCCAAACTGTCATGAATACCGGACACGCTGTTTTTTTGAGTGGCGTGAGCATTCTCAGTACCCATCTTGCATGGACTTTTTTTTTTGCTTTTTTTGGTATGTGGGTAGCTCCCTGACTGGGAATCGAACCCAGGCCGCAGCGCTGACAGCGCCAACGCCGAAGCCTTAAGCCACTACACCATCAGGGAACTCCCTTCCATGGACTTCCCAGGGCAACATTCCCCATAAACTATTAACATCTCTTCCAAAATGGTTCGAGGTGTTTTCCCTAGTTTTGTGAGGAACTTAATGATGGTGCAAAATTCCATTTTATCCATACCTGAGGCTTTCATATTTGACATGCTTCTTTGATGACATCTGAAAGAACACGGTCACAAGTAGGCTGAAATTTGGCACATGTACTAATGACAAGTCACACAATCAAACTGTGCACTAGTATTCTGACCTCTCTAGTAACCTCCTGTTCCACAAATTTCTTGACTTCCCCTGTAAGAGGTGATGATTCCCTTTTAAATTACCTCAGGTAAGACGCATATAGACAGCAAATTAAGCAGTAAAGGGCTCTGCTGCCAAACGAGTAAAATGAGTGCCAAAAACATCTCAGACTGGGAATACTACTTTTGGGTTTCACACTAGGTAAAAAGGAAAGCAATTACAACAAATGCTACAATATAAAATTTATACAATCCATACTTCCCCCAAATCATATTTATGCCAATATTTAAAAATATATAAAGAAGTCAAATTAAAAGACAAATTGTTTTATTTAATTACTAGATCTAAAAAGGGGGATTCCATAATTAATTCCATGCTTTCTGATACAATTGTTTCTAATGGCTTTACAAATAAAATTTTAAATCGTGCTTATTAAATCTTTCTGGAAATATTTTAAGACTGAGTACTAAAAAGAAAATCTCATGTTGAAATAAATTTATACATATTAACTAATTAATCTTAAAAATATCTTTTAAAAAAACATAGCATTTTATACATTTGTACCATTTTTATACACCATAACCAGTGACTTTTGCTGATACAACAAAATCTACAAGGCATGAACATCAGTAAGGAAGGCAGTCACTCAGACAGCTCTGACCAATCACACTGCTTCACCACTGGTCCAATTTAATCACAAGCACCCCAACTCCTGTCCTAAGTTCATGCAGTGCTCACTGCTCAGCTCAACAGCAATCCTTCATCTGGGCTCTTTTTATATATCCATGTATTTTCATATGCTCACCTTGATGCAATGAAATCCAAAGTATAACCAAACATAGTCCTTGGACATAGCAGAGTTTCAATTTAGTAAATGAATTTTTAAAAGAAAAATCCACTAAACATGAAAATGCAAGCAAATAATAGCCCTCATAACCATTTCTAAAAATTTATTCTAACAAAAGATTAACACTTTAATATTAAATAAGGCAGAAAAAAAATTATCCATTGTATCAAGCTTTTAAAACTAAAAACACTAAAGAATAAAATTAGAGCTCCAATATCCTAAAAAGCAAGATAATCTTTTAAGACTAGTAAGGTATCACAGAATTAATACTACGAACATAAAAAATTTTAAGCCTGAGACTCAAGACAACATAAAAATTATATACTATAAAGTTTACATATATAAATAATAGTATGTTTTAAATGTGTAGGCTCATGAAAGTGGACAGAATGCATGAGTCAGCAGCAGATACAATAAGGAGAATGCAGTAAAAATATTATTAAATAGTATCATGAGCTGTCATAAATGTTCACCAGGATGAGCAATGTTTTTCTTAGGGGAAAAAAAAGAGAATGATGCATCTTAGATTTAAAAGATTAGTCAACAATAACTCTATAAGTGGCAATGGATTTCAAAAGTTCATGTAATCTCTCTATCAACTGTATCCCTGGAATTAAAAAAATTTTCCTCATCTTCACTCCAGAAAGTAAGATCACAAACTTCTTTTATTTATTATTATAACAAGTATCCAGTCATGTAATACGGAAAAGAGAGGCATTTATGGCTGGATTTTTTCTGAACAGCCCTCATGTACCAAAATGGTGTCATTAATATACCTAAGACTAAACAACAAAAAAATCCAAATAATATTCCTATAAAAGGCCAACTTTAAGCATAAAAATAAGTCCTATATATATGGTTTCTCAACTTAAATTATTTATAAAGATCAGGTGAGATTCTGATAGTAGCACAACCTTGAACAGATTATATGTGTTAAGAATTTTTTGATAAGAAAGAATATTGCTTGATATAAAGCACATTTCATATTCATCCACAGTATATTTCTCAGTAAATAAAAGATGGATAAACAGCTCTCTTTGAATGGAATATATCCACATTGCCTATGAACATTTAATCAAGTCGTATCCAAAGAGAGATCACATTATGTAACAACTAAGGGGAACTGTGGCATGGAGAATTGTAATAAGGATTCTTTTTTTTTTTTTTTTTTTTCTTTTTGGTATGTGGGTAGCTCCCTGGCTGGGAATCGAACCCAGGCTGCAGTGCTGACAGTGCCAGCGCTGAAGCCTTAAGCCACTATACCATCAGGGAACTCCCCTGTAATAAGGATTCTTAAAGTGCTTATCTAAAAGCGAAAAGATAGCAATGGTAATTTCAACTGGAACTTCTTAAATCTATATGTACATTGAAAGGACTTAAAGAGATACGATCAGGTGTGAAGATCCTTTAGTTATTGACATACAGTTGGAAGTGTCCAGTACAGAGACTTGGAAATAAGTACTCAAACTGGATTTCCCTAATGATTGTACAGAGAACACTCACATGTATAATACCATCTACAGGGAGTCTCAACATTATCTGTCTAAAAAGTGCAACCCAATTTCCATACCAAAGGCACTGAAAGTTCATGACATCTAAACTGATGGGGTGATTTAAACTGTCAAACATGGGCTTAAATTAAGTCCTTTAAAGAATATATTCCAGACACAATAAAATTAATTTTAACAAAGAAAATGAAGTAAGTCAGTTTCTTTTAAACAAATTCACTCTGGACTTAAAATAATTTATTACTTATAAAAAGGTAAACGTTATTTGTAAAGCTATGCCATTACCCAAGTGACAACAAAAAGCACAACAGTGACACATGTCAACAGTAAGAAAATGACCTGGCCTTGCTTTAAAAGACCTCAAGTAATTACAATTATTATACTATGTATCAGCAAACCTCTATTCTTTGATCCTGCAAAATGAATGAACAAAATATATACATGTTATTAAATACTCCTGGATATTTTAAATGGAAGTGTTTCAGGGGAATCTTAGTTCCATAAGATAAAACAACCTTTTAAGGAAGGACTTAGGAGTTTTTTGTTTATTGGTTTTAAGACAAGAAAAGGTAGCAGCATCTAAAATTCAGAGATAAACAATTTTTACATTCCAATTATTTGTTTCACACTGGTTACATATTTTCAGTTTTACTGAATTAAAGCACTACATCTTGCTATTTACAATCTACACGTGATGAAATGTGTAACTACTATTATAAAAATTAAAACCAACCAAACATAAATACCTGATTTGAAAAATTTAGAAAATTCTATGTACCAATGCTTTCAAATGCAAAAGAGTTAAAACTGTGAGAATTATTTATAATTAAACTTTGTACCAAAGAATTACTATTTGCCCAAAGTGAGGTCAGTACTGCTAATTAAAACAATAAAATTAATCCTTTCCTTTGTACATTAAAAGGTAAACATACCATTTATTTGTTCCCACTTAATGGTTGCTCTTGAAAAGACTAAAATCATCAGCAATTGTTTCTTCCAATATTCTAGTTAAAGCAAAAGTAATTTCATAATAAAGATTCATAATGATCTTCAATAGAATTTATAGACTTTGGTGTTTCTGTACTCTTTTCAACCCAAGATGAGCAATTAAGCACCAAAGAGATTTAAAAAGCAGTTCTAAAAATAAAGAAGTCCCCCTACAGGATAGGTATTAAAAACATGTTTTATTGTATTTTTCCATTAATATGGATTTGGTGCATTTGTGCCTTTTTTTCTAACCTTTAGCATCTCTTCATGTATTCCATAATGCCCGTAGGAGCTGAAATAAACACCATCCTCATCCTCTTGGAGGTCCGCAACGGCAGTAGATGACGAGCCGGTTCTGACATCTGCGTTCATCACAAAATCCTGAGCAAACTGTCTGTAATCAATTTGAAATACACCCTTGAGACAGATTTATTGAACCATGAAAAAAGGAAAGGCTAGAGGTTGAGGAAGAGGAAAGGGGAGGGAGTGGACTGTGGGGTGTGATGAGCCTTCCAAACCACATTGTATCTTAAGCAACTGAAAGCTCCCCCTGCTGGATCTTAAGCAATGGCAAACTCAAACGGAGCTGTAAAGTGTTCATTCCGCCAAACACAAAAACACTGCCAACTGCAAATTACAGCTGTTTATATCTTTGAACTGAATAAAATAAGCACATTACCTGTATTCAACTTTATTATTTTTCATATTCCAAAATCTTATTTTAGCAGCTGAATCAATGTAGTACTGTATTTCAACACTACTGATATTCTTTAAAACCTTATTATGTCATGTAAGAACTGTATGGGCAAAAAGTGGGCCCAAATTGAGAATTACTTACATACACCAACACCACTATCCATCCCAGCTCTAAAACTTAGTTAATTCTCTAATCACAACATATTAAGAATCTACAGGTATGCATGAGCGAGAAGTGCAAAGAGGCAAACAGCAGAGTTGGCTGTTACCAGGTTACCTATCATAAAATCTCAGAAACAGGGCAGGGAACTATAATCACCTCTACTATCCTTCCTGCTGAACATTCTGGCAAACCATCATACCACGGGTACTCAGGCAACAGCAACCAACTTACAGAGATATACCTGGTAGAAATGCAAAATCCCAGGCTCTACCCCAGACCTCCTGAATCAGAATCTACAGTTTAACAAGATCCCCAGGTGACTCACATGTCCATTAAATTCTGACAAGAACTGAGCCAGTAGCATGTTAATTCACTGGAGGAAAAAAACTATCCTATGTATCTGATTTTCTGTTTCATAATTACATTTTGATTCTTTAAAAACAAAAATTTCAATCCTATATTTCCCCCCAAATTAAAAAATATTAAGCTCTCCACTTTAAAAGACTAAGAGAGGAAAAGAGAGAAATCTATTAGAAACAGGGTAATTCAAAGGAAGGCAGTATCAAAGAACAAAAAACACATAAAAGGACAACACTCCCCAGAGCAATTATCATTATTGTAAAATTATAAAGATGTATGAGAATCAGTAAAACTACAAAATTTTATGTTAATCAATTATATCCACAATGCATTAAAATGTTGCATCTTTATTACTAAAATTAAATATCTGTATTGTACTTTCCAGTATATGAAATGTGCCAACTTGTTAGTTGTATTATTTGGGGTTTAAACAATTAATTTTCCATAAGACTAATAAGTTACTTCATTCTTTGCAGATCCTCACTCATTCTAGCTAATGCAGCTTCAGCAGACAGTGCCCTGGTTTCCATTTGTTTCAATTTTTCTACAACGGAGGTGTTTTCACTGAGTCCATTGGGGTATGAGAATGGGATTGACACAGGTTCATAAAGATCTTCTACATCTAAAGAAATAAATACATATAAGAATGTTAGGAATAAATATATACTAAGTGACTATTATGCAGCCAACAGAAAAAACTGGTAAAAGTACTTTAAATAAATATATACTATCCAAACTATTTCAATTTTAAAGAGCATGCAGTTAGTCTAAGTTTTTCATTAGTTGGCTAAATTGAACATGTATATAAGCATTAATTATACACAAAACTCAGGAAGAAACAAAAAAGTGGAAGGAAAAAAACCCTAATATTTATTGATCAGCAGGTATCTTTCAAGTACATACATTACAACTTATTTCATTCTCAAAACAAACCTAAAATATAAATATTTATTCCTATTTTAAGGCATGGCAAAAATAAATTTCAAAAAAATTAAGTGACTAGCTCCAAGTCCAATGGCTGTTAAATGAAGGAATTAAGATTCAAACTCATGCCTGCCTTGATCATTTGGCTATGGTCGTTTCTGCAGGATGTCTCCACTGTAAAGTTAACACATCCTCTGTAGGTAATGAAATTCTTCTTTTTTTCTGGGGGCAGGGGGTAGTTCCCTGAGAGTCGAACCCAGGCCGCGGCACTGAGAATGCAGAAGCCTAGCCACTACACCCGTGGTAGTAAATTTCTTGAGGGAGATACTTTAAACTATGCAAACCCTGTTCCGCCTTAAAATTTTTTGTCCACTAGTACTCCTCAAACCTGTCGAAGTTACCAAAAACAAGGAAAGCCTGAGAAACTGTCATAACCAAGAGGGCCTTAAGACATGACAACTAAATATATTGTGGTATCCTGGAGGAGATCATGGAACAGAAAAGGGACAGTAGGGAAAAACTAATGAAATATGAGTGAATCAAATGAAGTTTACTTTTTTTAAAGTATGGTATATAATATTTGAAACATATTCCATAAAAGGTATGCTCATCTTACCAAATTGAAGTAAAAGGTCATCTTCTAGTACTGGCTTCAAATACTCCTCTTTCTCCCAAGGCACTGGGTTGTATATGGAATTCATGTACTCAACTGTAGGATTCTGGATGTAAAATTCATTGTATGTTTTTTAACTGCATATAATCACAAAAATCCCCCTAGCAAAAACTAGGAAAATCAAATAAAAAAGGAAATCATGTCTACATTACACACAATCTCTATTTAAGGAGTTTATGTCCACCTGTCGTTTCATTAACCTGATTAGATTGATGGTTTGAATACATAGTTTTATACTGTTTGGAACTGGAGGAAATAGCAATACAATCACTCATTTAAAAAGAACAGAAAAATAAGTATCTGAAAAAAGAGCAAAAATAGTAGTTGAAATCACACTAGAAATTATTTCTGACTTTAAAGAAATACTATCAGTGGCATTTTAGTTTCTAAACAAAATTGTAAATTAAGCTACCTACTTACCTTAAGTCTAATAAAATTTATTAGCTTAATATAGCCATAGAATTCAAGTCCTAAAGGGAGAAAAAAAAGATAATTCACCCATTTTAAAATAATGAGTTTTGTTTAATTGACCTGCTCTATTGAGGCTTCTCTGGTTAGACAAAAAAAAATGTTTCTGCCCTCTGCACTGTAACTTAAAATATTTTGAATTTCTTATTAAAAACTAGAAATGGTAACTTTGATACTTCTGAATACTTTAACTGAGAAACAGCCATAGACAGTTTATAAAATGTTTTTCTTGCATTTCTAAAAACAGGGAAATTAATTTTTAGAATTCTACTAATTTCTAAGAATAATGCAAATCAAGAAAATTAGGTCATTGATTTTACCAAGTATTGGGCAGCTGATACTAGAGCCAAAAGTTTCTACATCCCCAATTCTCATGGTGCCTACCAAATTATGATTTTTGCCAGGATATGAAGTATACCAAGTATACTAGCTTTAACATTAAGTTAAATGATGCAAATTGAAAAGCAATGGGGTTTGTTATCTGGTTCTTATATCTTTTCAGAAATGAAACATCATTTAAAACAAGGGAAAGCAAGAGCATATCCAACCAACTAGTTATTATTTGTCCTAAAAAAATGTTATGAGGAATATAAAGGCATACAAATGTTTTATATGCATAATGGCATACAAAAACCCCTATATGATAAGAGAAAAAATACAAAATTATATGTAAAGTATGATTCCAATTCAGTTTTTAAAATGCACATTAAAAACTCCGGGGAAAAACCCCAATGAGGCTAATTCATCCATGTGTTACAAAAGTAATTGCCCTTAAATTTGTGATTTATAAACATACTATATCATATTGGACATTTATCTAATTATGTCTAATTACATCACAGAAGGACATTTATCTCATGTCCTTTTCAGTTGTTAGTACATACAGAGGCCAAAAAAACCAATTCTGTGTTTAGTTACATTTAGTGGAATAGTATAGGCCTTTCATATCCATTTAAGGAAGTAGAAGACTTTATTTAACAGTAATGTAAGTACATTCAAATGCAAGTTTCAAAAGAATCATCTAAATATTTTACCAACTTAATTTCATCAATCCTTTTTCCATACTGTCTTACCAAACTCCCTACAAAACTCAACCTTGTATGTCTTGAAGTTCATGTTACGCTTTGACTTGGTAAGCTGTCTTTTTTCATAATGACCCAACTTCTTTTTCAAAGTCTACCTCTACCCTTGTTTTCCCTAATTTTAGTATATTCTCTTGTTCTTGCTAATTCTAATAAGATTAAAATGCAATCACATGCCAAGGTTTTTCCTTTTTAGTGGTGAGGTCGATAATAAGCTTAAATATAACGAATCGTACCTAGGAGAGTGACTTACAATTAATCTTTCCTCAAAAGCCACTTGTCAAAAGAAGTTCACTTTTATAAAATAGGTTATGCTATATATTTCACTATATGGGACTTGTTTAAGAAAGGAAAGTTCTGAAAAAATATAAAATTTGAACTTTACTTTCACAACTAAAATTTTCTTTATTCTAAAAAATACTCACCATGTTTATGGACCATGCTATCAATACTAAATTGATGCTCAGACTTACAGTGTGAAAATGTTTCTTCAGCAGATGCAAATAACCTGAAATATCAAGCAATACCTTCATGGTAAAGTACCCAAGAAGTCTAAATATTGATTTCATGTTAAATATACACTCCCCCCACTGCTGGATTCTAGTTTCATTTCCAATTAAGAGAAAACAAACATACCTGTAGAAGGAACTCAGAACTTCTAATGGGAATTAGTACTTCTGAATCCCATTTTACACCTACAACAAACTAACTACCCATCAAAAATCAATTTATTTACCAATTAGTAGCACTGAATTTATTAAAAAGCTTTTTAAGAAAGAGAACTCCCTTTGATAGATTCCATTTCTCTCAAGACATGAAAACCCCCTATATAAGATTCTTTTCTCCTCTAAGTGTCAACTCTGCATTTGGAGGCTTTGAACGGCCAAAGCACAAACTGTTTTTAGAAATAAAGCATAAAATGTAACTTTACAGCTGGCATATTTCCAAAGTACTTGCAAGTGATCTTGTAGTGTTCCCAAAATAATTGCATTACAGACATCATGAGGCCCAAGTCTCTGTATTGTGACCTGCAAAACAGGACACGTGTGCAGGAATATACAGCAGAGAAGCTGCACACTTCTTTTATCTGCCTCACACATATGAAGCAGTTAGTTTTCAAATGTTTACTGACATAGGTTATTTTTGCAGTATTTATGCATCCTATCACAAAGTATATCCCTGATGCTCATTAAATTTTATGACAGGAGTATATGTAGACATTCTATACCTATCCGAATAAGACTACACGAGAGAACAATGATGACTCAAGGAGTTAACAAACCACCAATCAGAGCATCATGCCCAAATTTAAGGGGAACTGGAAAATGTTTATTAACGTTAACACTGGACATTGCCAACCAGGCCTTTTTCATGCCCACTTGCCCAGGACAGCAGCTGAAGATACCATACTTGGCATAAACAGGCAGAAGTTTAAGTGGAAAGAACACGGATTTGGATATAAGACAAACTAAAGCCTTGTGACCTTGAATAAGTCATTGATATTGCACTCTTTTTTTCCCTAAGTGAAAAAGCATCAATTCCTTCCTCTTCAACAGGTGAGGAGGGAACCTAAGGTGATTCTTTACTGTTCAAACGGAAGTACTACACCTGAGCAGCTCTCTACTTGTCCAAGAATCACAGAATAGTAAAGCTGGAAGGGTCCTGAGGGATCATCTAGTTTAGTGACTCCCAAACTTGTTATTCATTAGAATCACTTGAGATAGTGTCCCTATAAAAATAGAAGACTCCTAGACCTCAACCGTGATTTAGGAGGACTGAGTTGCAGAGTTCCACATCTGTACTTTTTTTAAGTGTCTCAGGTGACAAAGGTGCCAGATTTGGGAACTACAGATTTAGTCCAAAACGCAGTTATTTTACACAAGGGGAAACTGAGGCCCATCGAAGACAACCTGGTTTCCAGTTCATGGCTCCTCCCTCTAGACCAAGTGGGTCTTCGTTCTCGACAAGCCCTCACTACAAACCACTAGTTCACGAATTCGAGGGCAGTCCGGTTCGACTCCAGCCGAGCACCACACAGACCCACGCGGCCCGGGCACCCTAGCGCTGGAGCCTGGCGCTCAGGTGGACGAACCTGTCACAGAACAGGCAGGGGGTCTGCTGCTTGTCGTGGGGGAGATCGGCATCGTCCTCATCCTCCCAGGCGGCTTCGTCCCCGCTGTCTGACAGTTGTGGCAGGTCCTCTTCGTCCTCCACGGCGCGCCTGCCGCCTAGCACACGCAAACGATCAGCTCTGCCTCGGACGGTCCCCTCTCCCCGCTCCCCGGCGGCCCTCCCCAGCCCCTCCCCCCTCCCTGGAAGGCCCCACCGCCCAGGCTCCGCGTCCGCGAGGGCGCAGGCGGAGGGCAGGGTCTTTCACCGGCCCCACTGAAACGAGGCTTCGGAGATTGGGCAAGCAGAGTGCTGAGGGGCCGGAGATACCCACCGGTAGCGCCCGACGCTAACGAGCACATGGTTATGGTGCCCCGGGAGCCCAGCGCGCTTGGGACGGAGCCGCGCGTGAACTCTCAGGGCCTGGGACGCTGGGAGCGAGCGCGAACACGAGCACGAGCGCGGGAACTAGACGAAAGCCTAGGAACTCGAGAACGCGCACGCCAATTCGCGAGCGCTTCCGGTTTCGAGAGCGCGGTGTTGATCACGTGGTCGGGGCAGGCGGGGCCAAAGGCTGAGCAACTCCCTCCTTCGGCTGCAGGTTTGACGCAGTGCGCGACGCGTAAACGTGGAATCACGGACTGAGCTTCGCAGGCATGACTTTTGTTTCCTCCTCGGGTTGAGGCGGGCTTTAGCGAGCGGTCCTCGCCCGCGGCCCTGAGCCCAGAGGCGGCTACGCCGCAGCGGGTTTGCATTTGGCCACGCCCTCTACGCGTCCCTCAATCGAGGGATGAGAATTTAGTGGCGGGGAGACCGGGCACGACGCCCTCTGGTGGCGGAGGAGGCCAAACACAGGCAATATCCTAAGACTCGACTCTGGTTCCTGGGCTCCCTGATCCCAGCAGAGTGAATCTACGGGGAGGAAACTGCAGGAGTCAATGTGGGTGGACTAGAGACCACTTGGGGCCAAAGCCTTGTGGGCTGTTTTAAGGATTTTAGTCTTTAAAGTGCAGTGGTTAAGTAAAAGGATGGACTCCGGATCCAATCTAGTTGAATTCCACTTCTCTCACTTGCTGTGATATTGAGCCAAGATACCTGACCTCTCTCAGCCTTCATTTACTCAACAGAAAAGGAATAATGAATGACTGCACTAACCATAGGGCTATTGTAGGATAAAATGAGTTAATACATGTAAAGCGCTTACACATCAGTGTTAACTTTATCACCAACCATGGGAAGCAGTTGACCTGTTTTGGTTAGGCCAGGGAGTAAACACTGTCAGATGTGTTTAAAAGTAACATGCTGCTGTGTGAGAACACAGAAGTTTCCATCCCTCACGTCTTTTTTCCCTTCCTAGTATCTGTTCAAACCATAGAATACTCTTTGTTAGGTAGGAATGGGCCGCAGTAATTTCAGAAGGTCACTTCCCACACTCTAATCCCAGAGGCTAGCACTGCTCTTGGCACGTTTATCCAGTTAAATTGACTACCAGGCTCTACTCAGGAGTGTCCAACCTTTTGGCTTCCCTGGGGCCACACTGGAAGAAGAAAATTGTCTTGGGCCACACATGAAATACAGTAACGATAGCTGAGGAGTTAAAAACTAGAAGAAGTTCACAAAATCTCATTATGTGTTTAAAAAGTTGATGAATGTGTGCTGGGCCTCATTCAAATCTGTTCTGGGCCATATGTGGCCCACAGGCTGCAGGTTGGACAAGCTTACAAGCTTGCTCTGCATAATCCTGCCTAATGTTCCATCTCAACTGAGCCCTTCATCCTAGGCCCCACTCTCAGGCCTTTTATTTGGACTCATCATTTTCAAACCTCAAGGCCTTTGCTAAGAATGCAGTACAAATGGGTAAGTTCTTTTTGTCTTAGCCAGAAAGTTCCTCAGACCACGACCTGGCATACTGCAGACCCTGTAAAAACTGACTGAATCACTCAATTCACTTTGCTTCCCCTAGCACAAAAGTTGAGTTTCACCACCAATCCATTTCTAAAAGTAGGTTCCACAGTCCATCCAGCAGCCCTGCTAGTGTCTTTCTTAGCACCTACCATTTGCTTTTTTTTTGTTTTTGTTTTAACCTGTAACACTGTGCCATGAGGGTAAGGATGTCATTTCTCTGACACATAATACATGGCCTAAACTCGTAATAGCTAATCAATAAATTTGCTGAATGAAAATGATGCCTTGCATTATTACTAAACTCTTCTCTATGAGTATGGATTCCTCTCCCTTAACTGTAAACTCTGAGAGTATAGAATCCATCAATTATTAGTTTTGAAGCCCCCTTACATTGTAGAATATTGCCAGATTATCTTCTGGCTCTATTTGGTTAGACTTATTGTTCACTGATACATTCCCACTGCTTATGTGCCCAGTGGCACCTTGGAGGCATTTAATAAACTGAATGAATTAATTAATTCAAGGTCTGTCATTAGCTAGGCCCATACAACTTTTTCCTTCGTTTTCCCAACATCAGTTCTCTCTGGCCAAGCCCATATTCTCCATCAGTTTAACACTTTAAGGGAAACCTGCGAAATCCCTTATTAATACCCACTCATTCAATGTTTACAGTAAAAAAAGTGACACCCAGTTTCAAGTGGTGATTGGGCCACAATGTTGTCCCTTGACATTTGTCTCACTACAGTGCTGGGCTTGGGAGGAAGTAGCTTTTTTCTTTAAAAATGAACACAGACCCTCCCCCATCATCCCACTCTCTATTGAGACCAGAATAAAATGTGAAACAAGACCTGACAGGTTTGTGGGTAAGGGGGTAATATAGATAATAACTTAAAACTGGCCACTGGATTTAGCTGCTTTTGGAGCCCACAGGTCTCAGGAGATCCTCATGGGGTTCTCTTACTTAAGGCCTCACTTCTTGGTACCATTGCTTGTTAGCACCCAAATACACAGACTCTTCAGAGTCAGGCCCCAAAGGAACCCCATCTGGCAGGAGGAAGATGTTCCATTTCCTTCCTAAAGCCCACTGGCCTTTCTCATCCAGTGTCCACTGAAGCTTGAAATGACTTGGCATACTGCAGACCCTGTAAAAATTGACTGAATCACTCAATTCACTTTGCTTCCCCCAGCACAAAAGTTGAGTTTCACCACCAATCCTTGTTCCATGATGGAAATAAGCACTGTGGATGCCTTTGGATTTTGACTCTTCCTTCTGCATCTTCCTTTCCCTTTCCAGTTTTTCAAGTATAGCACTTTGAGATGTACTTTTACTGGCTGTGTGAACATTTTACGGTTATTCATTAAAGGGATCCTGAACCAATGGAAAAACCCAAGTATTTCAACTTTATTCATCCATAGCATGTACTGATCCAGCAAAAATGAACTGGAACTTCCTGGAATTATATAGGTACTGGATGTTCTTGCAGAGTGGTTAAAATACAAGCTATGGGATCAGGCTGACTTGGGTTAGAATCCTGGTTCTGCCATTTCCTCACTTCAGATCTTCAGCTTTGGCCCATTGGGCAAGGCACTTAACTAGTGTGAGGCTCAGTTTCCCCATCCAAGATGTGGGGGATGCTAGTGTAACCACAGAACCTGGCCTAACCTAGTTCTATCAAGACCCAGAACCACAGTTTAAACTTTGGATATACTATTTAGGAGTAATGCTTATGAACCCTTAACTGCTACCCCTAAAACTCCATCCTGCATCCTGGATGAGAAAGGCAGATTTGAGCCTTACCTTCTATCTTCTTGCCGGTGAACTCACAAATAAAGCTCCTTTCTCTTCTCAAAAGCTACCGCCATGGTATTGGCTTCTGTGCATGGCAAGCAGTGAACCCTTGTTCGGTAACGGTAGTACCAGTACCCCCTATAAGGATTATAAGGATAGTCTGAAGGTTTAAAGGACAGATAGCATGTGTAAAAGCTGGCACCTACCAAGCACTTGATACATATTAACCGCTATTATATCATCCCCTTGGCCAAAATACTGTACATTGTCACTGATACCTGGACATTTTCTAACAATCTAAAAAGTACCCAGGACTTGCCCATTTATTCCTCTTTTTACTTCTCCCATTAATTATACAAGCTCAGTTATATGATACCCTTTATTATATATTCTAAAGAAGTAGTAAGGCACAATTATAAGCAGTCAGCATTGGGTAACTTAGAGACACAAATGTCAACAATCTTAGAACAGAACTCACCTACATGACATATACGGTTTGCACTGCTGGTGTTCCTCTGCAGACAAGCATTTCAAATCAGCCTTCCCAACAGGGGCATCAGAATCACCAGGGCAAGCTTCAACTAATCAACAGATTCCTGTGCCCATACCCCAAAAATCTGAATTCAAAGGTCTAAGGCAGGGCCTACAAATCTCTAGTTTTGAAAAGCTCCCTGTGTGATGTAGTTGACATCGATGTACGTCAACAATGTACTTGAGCTATGCAGAAGTAAGGGGTGCCAACTCAGTCCAGTAAAAAAAATACGCATACAATTTTTGACTCCCCCAAAACTTAACTACATCTGCCCTTCATATCCATGGGTTTCACATCCACAAATTCAACCAACTGTGGATCAAAAACAGTATTTTTGATCCGAGGTTGGGAATCCACAGATGCAGAGGGCCACGACTGTACTAACGGCTTAACTGGTGACAAGAAGCCTTACTGATAACAGAAACAGGAGATTAACACATATTTGGTATGTTACAAGCATTATAAACTGTACTCTTACAATAAAGTAAGCTAGAGAAAACATTAGCAAGAAAATCCTAAGAAAATGCATTTACAGTAGTTACTGAGGAAAATCTACAACTAAGTGGAACTGTGCATTTCAAACCTGTGTTGTTCAAGGGTCAACCGTATACATGGGTACAGACAGGCTCTGAACTACTGATGCAGAGTACAGTCATTTGCAATTGGATCTGGTCGGCTGAAAATAGTGAAACCACCATTAAAGCACACTGACTCTTTTTACTCCCTGAAGTTACCAATTAGGTGGTAGGTGTTGAGTTTTATATAAAAAGACGTTTCTCGGGTGTGGTCATGGCTTGAGAGAGTCATCTGCTTTTCCCAGGTCATGGATGGCCTTGTTATCCAGCAGTTCCTTTTCCTTGTCACTTGGTCTCACTGCGTTGTTCAACATAGCTCTAACCACAGTCAGTACTGGCACAGAATGCCCACTGGCCCAAGACTGTGGTAAGGAGCCAAAGAATTTCCTAACCAACCATTCACTTGGGCGAGATTCTTGTCTATCGCATAACAGAACTCTAAAGAAGAAGAAAAAAAATAACAGAGGAAGAGATGGTCAATTGCATTCAGACCATAGAGGTATGATGGACTCAACTGTGTCTCCCCAAAATTCATGTTGAAGCCCCACCCCTAGTGTGACTATATGAAGACAGTGCCTTTAGAAGGTCATAAGGGTGAGACCCTAACCTGATAGGACTGGTGCCCTTACAGAAGAGAGAGATAGAGACCCCTCTTTCCACAGGCACACACAGGAAACATCATGTGAGGACAGAAAGGAAGCCATCTGCAACCAGGAGGGCAGGCCTCTCCACACACTAACCCAGATGGCACCTTGAGCTTGGGCTTCTAGTCCCCAGAATTGTAAGAAAATCAATTTCTTGTTTAAGCCACCCAGTCTGTGGTGTTATTCTGTTATGGCAGCATGGACAGACTGATACAGTAGGGAAAAGGTTTTATTTGGTGCATGAAAAGGACTTTACCAAAAGAAGGCAGCAAAAGCTACCCAAGAAATTCCACACTATTCTGAACCTGCCATCACCGACTGTCTACCCCTTCCTTCAAAGCCAAAAGATGGGTTCTTTAGGGAACAATCTACCTCCAGCCTACTTCTCTGATACATTACATATCTTAGTTGTCAGCCTTTAGGGAATAACTCACCCGGGCCTAAATATGGAGTAACGATCAAATTTTAATTCTTCCACCCTATCTTCCACTTCTCCCTGTTAAACAAACAAACAAACAAACAACACATTTTCAGTATTTAATCAAGAATAACTTACTGCAGTGCTGAAGAGAGAACAAGTTGGCATTTTGATGATAATCTGCTTCTGAGGATCTGAATGCAACTGACCCTTGAACAACACGGGTTTGAATGGCACGGGTCCACTTATACATGGACTTACTTGACCTGCGCAGTTCAAACTCATGTTTTGCAAGGGTCACTTGGGGCTGGGAATCCGCATACATGGAGGACCAGCTGCAGTTATACACAGACTTTTTACTGCATGGGAGAGTCTGCACCCCTAACCCTCATGTTGTTCAAGGGTCAGCTATACTTACAAATACCCTTCTCTCAATTTTTAGATAACAGAGTCCGAAAAGTTAAGGAATAAATCATTTAATCCTGATAAGTAGCGGAGTTAACAAAACAAAACAAAAAAAGGACGTACTGAATAAATGAATGCCTGCATCATCACCCAGCATCTCATTTGACCCATATTCAAACAGATTCAGTGACAGTAAATGACAAGGTAAATGACAAGGTAGGCGTTCAACCATAAAAGGATAACCTCCCATTAGCCCAGAATGAGCATTACAGGCTGGCAGACATTAACTATTTTTAGCTTCCAGGTAGTTCCAGTGGGTCAGAAGACAGACCCACAATGTTACACATTTCCTAACAAACCCTACCAATGCTTAAGAGACAGGGAGATTACACCTAGAAGATGCTCTAAGTTAAATTTGTTAAAACCATGAGTTTTCACGCCAGGCATCTCTAAAACAGAAATGCCAAAGACACTCAGGTCACAGGTACATCTAAAGGCCTCTGAATAAAGCAGCATGTTCTCCTTCTCTGCCTGTTCATACTACTCATTTGGCACTTAACCAGTCACATCATTTAACCTTAAGGAGGTTTTGAAAACTTTTTTTAATTCATGTTTTTTAGTATATTCACTAAAGAGTTGGTTCCACCTTCACCACAAGTTTAGAATATTTCATTGCCCCCAAAAGAAACCCAGTACCAATTAGCACTCACTCTAATCCCCTCCCTCTAAGCCCTCAGCAACTACTAATCTTTCTGTCTCTATAGATTTGCCTATTCTGGCCATTTCATGTAAACAGAATCATACACATTGTCACCTTTTGTGACTGGCCCCTCTCATTTAGCATGATGTTTTCAAGGTTCACCCATATTGTAGCCCATACCATTCCTTTTTATAGTTGAGTGATATATTTTGCATGTATATGCCACATTTTATTTGTACATTCATCAGCTGACGGATCTGGGGTTGTTTCCACTCTGGCTATTATGAATAATGCTTCTATGAACATTTATATATAAGTTTGTATGTGGCTAGGTTTCTTAGCTTTTTACAAAGATGTGTTTTGTCTCTATTAGCAGTGTCTATAGGAGTTAACATAGCAGGCTGAGACTGCTATCTTTAGAAAGTTCTGTTTGCAAGGTTGGCTTACGACCTGGGAACTTGGATTTCAGGAATGTTCTCATCTTTACTGAACTGATAGGGGTAGTTTACTGTGCCTAAACTATTTGTACAAACAATATGGTTCATGCTGAATACTCGCTTTCCTTCTGGAAGTCTGTAATTTTTTTCTGAGCTGAGGATGACTATGTAACTGACCCCATAAAAACCTTGGACTCCTGAGCTCAGGCGAGTTTCTCTTGTAGACAATACTCATTGGTGGAGAAATTATAAACTCATGCAACTCCACCAGGAGAGGACTCTCAGAAGCTTGTACTTAGTTTCCTCCAGACTTCACTCCATGAACTTCTTCCCTTTCCTGACTTTCCTTTATATTCTTTCATTGTAATAAATCATAGCTGTGGGTATAATTATATTCTGAGTCTTGTGAGACCTTCTAGCAAATTACCAAACTTAAACAAGCATATTATAAATTCCTTGAGGGCAAGAACCATACCCAATAATAAACTATCATCTACTCTGGAAAAGTTTAAGAATCACTACCTCAAAGTCTCTTCTAACATTGAGATTCCATGCTGATAGTCAAGACCAGAACTGCCATATCTCACTTCATGATTACTGGATAATGAACAGGGGAACAACATTGGAAATTATCTTTTAAATCACTCTTTCTTTTCTCCTTTTTTTTTGTATGTGGGTAGCTCCCTGGCTGGGAATCGAACACAGGCCACAGCATTGACAGCGCCAGCGCCGAAGCCTTAAGCCACTACACCACCAGGAAACTCCCAAAATCACTCTTGTTTATTAATATGAGGGCCGTCTGAAAAAAATCCAGCCATAAACGTTTCTATTTTTCATATTACATGACTGGATCCTTTCTGGACAGCCCTCGTATATCTCTGCAAAACAGTCCCTTAAGCTATAAAAAGGTAGTATTATAATGCATTTAATGCATCTTTGTATCATTTAGCATTTTATATTATTTAGTGCTGCCAATTAGCCAGGCTTCTCCAAAGTATATGAAAGATAGAAACATGCACAAACCTTAACTTGCAGGTACAAAAAATTACTTGACTTATCAGCTCCTTTGGAGGACAGCAAGTTGAAATGTTTGCACCCTCCAGCTTTTGCCAGCTCTGCAGATTTCAGGACATAATCTCGATCAACACGAACAAATCCCTCCTGAGGGGGACAAAGAGGTGAGCTATTTCCAAAAAGCTGTGAGTTCATCTTAAAGATTACTACTTAGTTTGAGTGGCAGCCTAGGAGGTCTGGGGGGAAATGGGGTCCAAATGAAATGCATCCAAGCAATACATGAATGTCAGGCTCAGACCCTGGGAAAGGCTCCAATATCATGGATCTTCAGGCTAGTCGTAGCAGTTTCATCAGCAAGGTCAGATCACAGCAGGAAGACAAGGACAACGGGTGAACTGTTGTCTTGTTTTTCTAGTTTAAAAAAAATTAAATAAAAATTTTAAAACGAACAGACAAAAAACAAGGACAATGACAATGGAAACACTGACATGAAACAAATTAACCAAGAGCAAAGGAACAATAAAATCAGAAACTGCTTTTCATCACACATTACCTTGTCTTTTAATAACTTTATAACCTTACAGCCCTCTCTCTGTTTTCTCTATTTTTTTCTGTGTCAACTCTTCCACGGGAAGGTCTCAAAGCAGGGCTGAGAACACGGTCCAGGCACTGCGAGAACAAAGCCTATTTAATTTCCAAAATCTGTGTATGTTTTATAGGATACTTTACGTATCCTTCAGATTTTTTTACTGACAAATGTATAATTGGGAATGTATGGGGCCCCTACCCTAGACTCAGCCCAGTGAGGGTAGTGCTCGGGTCTTTCTTCTTAATTCACATCTCTGCCTCAGTACACATCCAGCACAAGGTAGGTCATCCAAAATTATTTGAATGAGTGAATAAAAGTCCAATGAAAGCAGAGGAAAGGCAAATCCAATTAGAAAAGAGCTAAGTGGCAATAAAAGGAGGAGAGGAGTGGATGGTGTGAATAGTAGAATACAGACTCATTTCCAGGGCCCCACTGAGGACACGTGCCTGCTCCCAGAAAAGGGAATTCTATGTAGTAACACCACTTGGGACCACCGCCAATTCTGGCACCCTCACGCTCAAGAGAGCTGAAGAGAAGTCTACAGTCTACTGAAGCTGAACTTCCTAGACACCTACAATCACATAAATGAGATTTTGTTTTAATGAGGATTCTAAATCTGAAGATTGATTATTGCCTCAGTGTTTTTTTTTTTAAATTAAAAATTTGTCCTATGAGAGTTATTGATCCTAAGTGTTTTATCTTGTATAGTGATGCGTATCTTTCACAGGATGTTAGAAGGCACCTCAGGAAACATCACGTCCAACCCTTGCATCATGAAGATGTGAAAACAAGGTCCTTAGTGCTCTGGTGAACTGCCAGCTAATAAGAGAGGGAACTGAGAGGCGAGTGCAAATTCTTGACCTGCTGAGCAGTGCTCTTTGTTGGACCCATGTTCTTTCTTATCCCACGCTACCCCTAGCTAATGAAAATGACCAACTCAAAATTGTGGTAGGTAGAACAATGGCCCCTCTAAGATGTCCATGTCCTAGTCACCACACCAGTGAACATTCTAGGTTACAAGGGAAAGGGAAATGAATGTTGCAGGTAGAATTAAGGTTACTAATCGTCTGACCTAGAAATAAGATTATTCTGCATTATCCATGTGAATCACAAGAGTCCTTAAAAGTAAAAAAGGGAAGCTGAAGAGAAGGTTAGACTTAGGCACTGAGAAGCACTCGATCCCCCCACTGCTAGCCTTAAAGATGGTAGAATGAGGCCGTAAACCAAGGAATGCAGGTAGCCTTGAGAAGTTAGAAAAGGTAAAGACACAGATTCTCCCCTGGAGCCTCCAAAAAGGGACTGCAGCCCTCTCAACACCTTGATTTTAATCTCAGCAAAGTCCATATTGGACTTCTAACTTAACAGAACTGTAAGATCATGAATATGTGGTGTCTGAAGCCACTAAACTTGAGGCAATTTGTGACAGCAGCCATGGAAAACTAATATGGAATTCAATTGTAAAACAACAGCCCCAAGTGAAGGTTTTTGACTTTGTACTGAAGTAGATCATACAAGAAAAGCAAACATATTGTTAAGTATAGAGCTAATGAATTTTCATAAACTGCACATCCTTTGTAACCAGCTCCAAAATCAAGAAACAGAACATTACTATTACCCTCAAGCCTCTCTTGTCCTCCTTTCTCATGGCTCCCAGTACAACTATATCCACTTCCTGCCTTACTTTAGGGAATATAAACTCAACTCTTAACCAATGAATCAACGCCATCCCCTTTTCCTTTGTATACGTTGACATTCCCTCCTAACAACTGACTCACCGACCTGACCTACACACTGACTCAGACCTACGTTGTTGCTGTTTTTAAATCAGTGTGAAGCAAACCAATTTTAATTCCCAGCACATCCGGAGAGCGGGATGTGACTCTCCTCAGAGCCATTCTCCGAAATGAGATTTCACATGTGCTGAAAGTGTGCCAAGAAAAACAATCTAAAACTACAGAGAAAAATTCTAAAACACTCAATTTCTCTTTCATGGCTTTCTTTCCCTTCAATTGACCAGAACTCTGACTTTAATAACAGGTTCGTTATTGATAGTAAAATTTCATAATTGACTAGTGAAATAAATTTCTTTCTGTTGTTGCTGCGGTTTTACCACTATTTCTCGGAAGCTGCATTTATAATTGCCTCTGTTAAAATGCTCTTTCTTTCTCCAGCTTCTTTAAAAATAAGGGAACGATTCAGCCAATCGCAAGTCTCTAGACCGACGCTGTCTCTCTCACTTAATCCAGGGCCGGTAAAAGGATAATTTGATTAAACTGAGACCCTAATTTATCGGGCTTTAGTTCTGGATCAGCCTCTCCTTAATAGAGTGCTGTCGGCTCCAATTGTTTGATGAAAATTAAAGTGACATAAATACCATGGAACTTTTTCAATCTGATTAGTCAGCTAAGGCACATCAATACCACCCCAGCCATCAGACCCTGGCGTCCTTCCTTTCACCGGCCTCGCTAACAACTGACAACCGCTCCTTGAAGCAGGAGCACCCACGCTGCGGCAGAGACCCCCACGCTTAACCCATCATCCCTGCTCAATGGGTCCTGGTGACAAGGTGCCCATACCTTTCTCCATCACTGTTCTCTGGACAAAGCTAAATATTGTTTTATTAGCAATCAATGGCTGTTAATCCAAACCGATTTTACAAATCCTCTGAGCCCTCAAGCTGATTATAAATACACATTTTTCCAAGCTCACAAAATTTGAATTTCGCTTCCCCCACCCTGATCTGTGGCCTTTTAGCTGGTGAATGAAACTCAAAAGCAAAGGGGTCAATGGCTTTCAAGGACTTAGAAACCAAAGTTAAATGTGGATCTTGGTGACTGACTTGGAGATAGCAACACACCAATTTTCTTTGGAGTGAGGAAGATTTTGTTTATAGAGAGAAGGAAACTATCTTTAAAATTTTATTATTAACACCTTGTCTTGTTTTCTAACAGTTCAAATTTTAAAAATTAGGGGGAAAAAATTAAAACAAACTCTTATCCCAGAAACACAATTTTCAAGAACATATTTACGCTTCCCAAACCACATGGCAGGAATGAAGATGTCTCTTCTGAGAACATCAAGTTCATTACATTATGTGTCTTAATGATTCCACAGTTGGTGTGCCCTACTGTAAGCTAGGAATCAGAGTTCCTTGTAGCAAAAAGAATTGATTAAATAAGTTTCCACTATAAATTTCCTTTCCTAGCATCCACTTGAAAGAATAAACACAATGTAACACAACTCAGCAAAGACAGCCTCACAGGCTCCCCAAACATCTAGGGAGACAAATTCTCCAATTACTCTTTATTTCAAGTCTTACTGAAATTCAAGCTACTAAGTATTTCTTCTAACCTTCTTTACCAATGCCTGAGAAATGGGAACACTCTGGCTTAAGAACAACTCATCCTAACAGGTATTTCAGCCCTGACTGATGTGACAAGCAAGCATGCTGGAATGACTCAAGGTCAGGGGAATGAATCCTTTTCCAAGAAGGAAGGATCTATCATTCTGTAAAGGGTCTCACTTAGCCACATTTCTGCTTCAGGTTCTTTCACTTTCATTCCAACCCTATTAATTAGACTAGAAAACAGAGATGCTGATGAACAGCAAATGGTATACTCTGACACTCCCATTTGTTTATGTCCCAGAGGGCATCTCCATTTTTGATGTACAGTGGTAGAGCTTGATTAGAGGAAGAGCTCTGGATAGAAAAATAAAATAAACACTGAGGATTCCTGAGTCAATCTCTCAAAACTTTTCCTTCAGGTTACTCTTTTCTCTGTGTCATGAAAATCAAAGAATTCTGCAGGCCAAAGGGGCCTCAGTGGTCCTCTTCCTCTCACACAAGGAGGCAATGGACCACAGGAGCTAACCAGCATAGCCAAGGTCCACAGTTACCTGGTATCCAAACAGAACCTATGATGTGGGTCCCTCAAACCATCCAGTACCTTGTCACTTTACAAGCTCCCCCACAACCAGACAGACATCAAATAAAACAGTAGAGTTATAACAGGGGCTGGTATACTTTTCCTGTAAAGGATAAGATAGTAACTATTTTCAGATCTTCACACCTCTGTTTCAATTACACAGCTCTGATGGCAGAGCACAAAAGCAGCCATAGATAATACATAAAGTAAGGGGAACAGCTATGTTCCAATAAAACTTTATGGATACTGAAGTTTGAAATTTCTTACATTTTCACATGTCATGACATATCGGTCCTCTTTTGAATTTTTAAAACATTTAAAAGTATAAAAACTTTCTGAATTCATGGGCTGTACAAATCAGGAGGGCTGTACTTGGCCACAGTCAGTAGTTTGCAAGTCCCTGGATCACAAGAGTGTATCATTAGAATTGGAAGCCATGAGACTCTAATGATGCCTCATAAAGGTTACAATGGCTGCATTAATCACATTAATGGAAACATTTCTCGATAGAATCCAAGAACCTGGACTGCTGGAGCTTATGCCTTCTAGGTGAGGAGACAAAAAGGTGAAACCATATCACACCACCTCAAACTACCTAACCAAATCCTTCTCTTAATACAAGTAAAGGGAAAGCACTATTTTCAGTGGAATCTGTGAGTTTTTACTCTTCACTCAAGGCCCATGTAGATCTGGATTTCAAAGGGTCTTTCAACCTTCAACAGCACAGAAGCTACTCACTAAAACAAGGTGAAGGCCATCCAGGGCTACAGTACCTGGGAAACCAGCAGGTGAAAAAGACTGAGACATCCCAATACCTCCTGAAAGCAGGTCCCACAAGAAGAGAAGGCTTGGCTTGGTGGCTTCAGAAAATCCCAAGGAACCTTCCAAAAATAGTTTCTAAGCTTCTCAGCTTAGAGATTCTGATCCAGTTGATCAGGATTAGGACCAAGTCAGGAAACCACTACATTGATTAGGTGACTATGGCTTGTGAATGTGAAAAGATTAGTATAAAACTAGCTACTGCTAAAGAAAATGGTTTTCCAAACAGCTAAAGAAAGCTAATAGACTGATCCCTAGCACCAATTTTAATAGAAATCTGGGTGCACTACATTTTATGGGTTTCAGTGTTCCCCCCTCCCCCAAAGTCATATGTTGAAGTCTTAACCTCAGAATGTGACTTATTTGGAAACAGGGTCATTGCAGCTGAGGACATACTGACTAGGGTGGTTCTTAATCCAATTTGACTAGTGTCCTTATATGAAGGAGAAATCTGGACATAGCCCCACACACAGGAAAAATGCAATGTGAAGACACACAGGGAGAAGGCAGCCATCTTCCGATCAAGGAGAAAAGCCTGGAAAAGATCCTTCCCTCCCAGCCCTCAGGAAAAACCAATCCTGAGGACACCTTGACCTCAGACTTCCAGCTTCCAGAACTGTGACACAGCACACTTACAACAGCCCTCACAAACGAACACATTGAAGACCACTGGGAAGTTCCCTAGCTACTCAGAGGACCGTAACACTGAGACAGAAATCCTGAATTTCTTGAATTTCTCTACTGGACACACAGATTGCTAAGGCAAAATGTGGGGTGTTCCAGCTACAAAACGGCTACAGAATGCCACTGGGCTTGCCACCAACTCTGCAGTATTCATGTGATGAACTCTCTTTCTACTAAGTGGGCTGCTGACCTAGAACACCAGGCAGGGTCATCTTGGAAATCCACAGCTCCCACCACGCTTTACCTAGGCCCTTGTGAATTCTCACCTCTTTTAAATTGCCTAATGATGTCAAAACCTCCAAACTCTGTATTACATCCGATCTAAATCAGTTTCAAATTTAAAAAAAAAAAAGACTTTCTGAAGGAAATTTCAACTTACTTTGTCACTATCTTCTCAAACCATTTAAACCCTAACTCATTTCTGAGATTATATTTGGTTTACTCGACTTTTCCCTTGCTTACTCATTAATTATAATATGTTTATCTTTGCAAACCGATTTTGGAGAACAAAAGGTACTGAGTACTCTGGGGGTTGGGAACCAACTCTACCTAAAAAAATATTCTGCATAGGAAAGACACTCCACGCCTCTGATTAAAATTGCATTACACGAGTTGAATGCAACCAAGCAATTTAGACTTTTCCCTGTGAGATTTGCTTTATGTTATGGAAATCAACTTCTCTATGCCTAATGCAGTGTTGTTTTTTTTTTTTTAATTTTGCTGAGTCACCACCAAAATTGGGTTGGCACTGCAGACAGAACAAAACTGTTTCAGTGCTTTCAGAGGACATACTGCTTATGACTGTCCCTGGGACAGAAAGGACTGCACTGGCTGCTGAGCAGGAACATGACCCTTTCTGGGAGACATAACACGCCCAATTCTGTCCAACATCTCTATAATACATACTTCTCAGCACAGAGCTCAGAACTCCCACTGTGTTCCAAAGTGAACACTGTAGAACTACAGAGGGTTTGGAAGTAGATCCCTACTGAAAACATAAATAGAATTATTCTTTGGATTGCCAGGAGGCTCAGAGAAATACATCTGAACATAACTCCTTGGTTGGTGTACACCAAAGTTCTTAACCACGTGCTCTCCTAATGGTTTGGATGCAGGGGCCAGCTTATAAACGCATGGAAAGTCCCCAAGGCAGCATCGTGGTCCTGCATATTTAATAGACATGTTTGACTCCAGCAATTAAATTCTGCTGGAGGAGTAAAGCCAAGGTATAAGTTAAATATGATGCATTAATGCTTGCCCAAGATCTATGTAGTAAGTTATGACTTCTAACTATGTAGTAACTGTGACTTCTGGAGAACGGCTGATGCAATTTAGAGCACCATTAAAAAGAAGATAAAACGTGTGTTAGACAAGTTCCGCGTCACTTGGGGCTGAATCACCACCGGCTGAATCATCGCTGGAGGCTGAGTCATCATTGGAGGCTAACGGAATCGTGCCTCTGTCCTGATGTTCTGTCCCAGAAGTTTAAATATAGATTGAAGCAAATCACTCAAGTAAGAAAGGGAGCTTTCAGTTTAAAACATTTATAAGAAAAACAAAACAAAACAAAAAGTTTACTGCTAATAGCATGAGCCACTTACTTTTACTCAGACATAATAGTTTGCCTTAGCCAGGGGATATAGTGACAGCAACATTTGCAAGAGGCAAGATGATGTAGATACGTATGAAGTCTCCAGCATGCAGACCTGAACGCAAGGATTATGTTGCAGGAAAGGTGAACTGTCAGTACTATTCAAATGTACAGCAAAGGTGAGGGTAGCATATAAAATCTTAAGTGATAAGAGCTTATTTACGTTGAAGAACTGCAAATGTAAAGAAAAAGATTGAGCAAGAAAGGAATTTCCGACATTGAAAAGGGGAAGTTTATTTCTTCCTTACCGCCCCAGCTTTTTTTCTGGTGGTGCCCAGGCAACAGAATCCAACATCATGACCTTGAAAGGCAGAAGCGTAGTCATCCAACTTTTCAAAGTCCACCACTTCTTGATTCTAGATGACAAAGACACCGTTGTATACAACTTGATGGTATTTGAAAACAAAGAGAGAAAAAAGTACCCCTAAGGATTTAAAGAATTACAGAACGTTATTGAAGAGTCTGCCCACTTACATCAAATTTTGCAAGCTCATTTTCTCCCACTAAAAGGCAACTAATCTGAATTCAAAATCAACAATGCACTTTTACAGTCCCACAGTACACATAACTGAACTGGGGTGATCCAGATCTCTAAAGGCAGATTGAATTACAATGTTTACTCTGGAAAAATGAAAGACCTGTCTGTATATTACCAAGAGGGATACCAGTGAGATATAATGTGGCGGCAGGAAATCATGTTTGCAATCTGAAAGACCTAGGTTCGAGTCTTGGGCCTGCTAATTCCTAGGTCTGTACTTTTAGTCACGTTATTTATCATGTGCCTCAGTCTTTCTGCAGTAAAATGCGAATGCTAATTTCCTTCAGTCCAATCCCTGAAGCACCTGCATTAAAATCAGTCAGTGGGTACTTGATAAAAGGATATATTCGTAGGTCTGATGCCAATACTTCTTTGTCAGAAACTACACTTTTAATAAGCACCCTTGATAATTCTCGTGCTCACTGAAATGTAAGAATCTCCATCTAACCTCCTAAGTGTGGTGTGAAACTTCAAAAAGAAAGTTTGAGAAGTTCCCACCATGTAAGAGCTGAAATAAAATGTTGCTTTCCTCCCCTACCATCAAACTCTTTCAGAAGAATTTTCCTGGCACTGTACACAATGCCGAAGAAATATGTTTGCTTAAAGAGCCTGACCAAAAGATAGATGTGCCACCAAAACTCAACTAGCAAAGCACAGAACTCAACTGCAGTTTCTAATGACCAGAAATATCTGACATGCCATGTCCCATGAAGCCAGACTATGAAGACCATGTCACCAAGTCTGAGCAAAGATGTCCATTTTAAACAGAAAAGTCCTGATGGACCAAAGACATAAATGCAAAGTGACCTGCATATGGACCTGCAGGAGTTGAGAACATTTATTTGTGAGTCTATCGGTTACCTGGAATGTTCTACCTGTAAAACCTATGGGACCAAGTTCTGTAATTATGGGGTTTCAGATTATGTCATAGTTTAATTTACTGAAGTTCACAAACTTAGTTTAAATGTGGGGGAAGGAAACTCCATGAAGCTCAGACTTAAAATATTTAGGGGATTTGCACCAGACGGCAGTCTGGTGTATTATTTGGTTAACTATGAAAGTGTAAGTGACAGTCAGGGGAAGGTATGTTCCACTTACAGACAGAAGGCTGCAGCCCTTGAAAAGTCAGGCAGGGCGAATTCTTTCAAGTGAGTAACACTACTTTCACTGCCATAGACCTTTCCTGTTCAGCAAAAGCATTTTCTGATTCTCTGACTTCAGTGTGGATTTGGACAGGAAGACAAAACCAGCAAAGTGAACTGTCTCTAGAACCCAGCATGAATGACCCTGAAAACAATGCTGTTCTCCGTCTCCCCAGCTCTCCTTACCACCTACACCCAGACTTACTGGTGCCTACACTGACAGAACTTTGCCCCAGACTACGCCGTGAGCGGAGGCGGACCTGGGCCCACAATCCAGGACTCTGGCTTCCAGTAAAGGCTGCCCCGGTCCAAGTCCTACCACATTCTGATCACCTCTGGCCGCCTCCACGGCCCCGCAAGGTTCATCCTGCAGAATGCCTGCGGGCACATTTTGGAGTCCCGGCGCAAATACCAACCACATTTTTATAAGCTTCTTCGTCAAAGGTCAGCTTCCTCCGGCCAATCACCGTGACTCCGGAAAACAGGCTCTGTCCCAGGATCTCTTTTAAGAGCACTCTGCCGGTTTCCCCGCTGGCGCCCAGAATAAAGACGGATTTATTCTGCATCCTGAAGTCTTCCCGGAGCTTTGGCAGCGCCTCCGTCTCGGCCATGCTACACAAACACCACCAACAGGTGCTGGTCTTAGGCCCTTTAAAAGGAATGGCCTGGCTCACCCCGGGAAACGAGGATTGTTGATTCGTTCTGGAGGAAGATATTGGTATTCTCCAGAGTCTGGGCTCAGGGGAAAGTGCTTAGTCACCTGCTGGGCGGGTTCCTTGGCTGTCCCCAGCACGTGAGACAACCCACTCTTTCGGAGGGGACACAAACTGCGGGCCCGCAAACTGCTGGCACCCAAAGGCCTCGTTCTCCCTTGCTACCCCTGGTTCCAACCCCTCCTTCTCCAACCACAGGGGGCCGGGGGGGACGTGTCGCAGCTCGGTCCCCCACGCGGAGGGGTTACCTGGAGCCGGCCCCCAGGCCTTCGTCCTCAAGCCGCAGCAGGAGCAGGGCGGCGAGCAGGGCAGCCACCAGCGCCGCCACCGCCGCAGCGCTCAGCGCCACGGGCCCAGGCATACCGACATCCCTCCCTCCCAGGTGTTGGTCGTCCCCTCACCCATTCGGTGGGCGCCCCTCTCAGGGCCGCCTCAGGTTTGGGAGGCAGCCAAACCCGTGCCTACCCGACGTAGTCTTCCGGGGGAAGGGGCGCCGCCTAGCCCCGCCCACAGGGGCGGGGCGTCGGGGAGCAAGCACAAGTCCGCCGGAGCTGGGGCGCTGGTCGCGAGGGCCGGAGAGCGCGTGTGCGGCAGCACCGCGCAGGGTACGACCCTTGGAGATTTCCAGGACCCTCTCCGCTGCGTTCTTGCTCCTCACCTGGGCTGAGCTCACCCATATCCAAGGCCTTAGCTGGTACACTTGACCTTTGCTGATCCCTTCCTAAAACCTGCAGTTTCAGTTGTGTATTGGACATCTTCATCTCGAATTCACCATGTTAAAAACTTAACCCTTCCTATTCGACCACCCCAAAAAGGAATAAAACACACCTATTCCTTGCCTCTCTTGGATGTCACTGTCCCTACACCTTCGCACACACATCATCCCTTTTCTCTAGACGTCCTGGTGATTCAAAGCACAGTATTGATTAACCCAGGAAGACTCTACTCCGGGAAGTGAGGAACTTATGACCATCTCACCGCTGCAGCCCCAGCTCTTGGGGGCGGTGTTTAGCACTTAGTAGGTGCTCAAGAACATGTTTGCATGGACGGATTTCTCTATACCTTATACATATAAGATCTAGGAGAGTAAGAAGTCAAACATTCTTACTTTACAGATGATGCCCAAGGATGAGGCATTACATGTGCAAGTAGTAAACCTCAGATGTCCTCTTTAATAGAGACAACATAGGTAAGGGTTTAAAAAAGAGGGAGAGTGGTGAGAAAGCATGACAAGGAACTCATGAGCAAAGATTGCCCTGCCCACACCACCCCCATGTCCTTGCAGAGCTCATCTCCTTCCTGGTATCGCCCCACCTCGAAGACAGTTCCTTTCTGTTAAGATGGTATGTCTTCTTTCTAATAAAGAGGAAGCAGCATGAGGGAAGGCACACAAAGAAACGAAAGGTCCCATGCAGTGAAGGAGCACCAGGTGGGACAGAGGGTTTACTTGAGACACAGGGGCAAATGACCAGGGAAAGCTGTCGTGAGCCCTGTAAGTCAAAAGGAGGTAAAGAGATGGTGTGTTAGTGTCCTAGCGCTGCTATGACAAATTACACAAACTGGGTGGCTTACAACAGAAATGTGTATTCTCACAGTTCTAGATGCCAGTCTGAAATCAGGGTGTCAGCAGGGCCATGCTCCCTCTGGAGGCTCTAAGGCAGTGGTTCTCAATCTTCCTAATGCCATGACCCTTTAATACAGTTCCTCATGTTGTGGTGACCCCCATCAAATTATTTTCATTGCTTCTTCATAACTGTCATCCTATGGCCTTCTTCCCTGCGTTTTCTCTTCTGTCTCCTCTAAGAATACTTGTCATTGGATTTAGGGCCCACCCACATAATCCAGGATGATCTCATCTGGAGATCCTTAGCTTAATCACATCGGTAAAGATCCTTTTTTCCAAACAAGTTCACATTCCTGATTTTGGGGGCCACTATTCAACGCACCACAGATGGCAAACAGGACAAATGTTAGTCAAAAATTAAGCACAAGGGCTATTTGACGAGCTCGACATGTAGTGGATGAAGCTGGAGCCAAAAGCAATGTGCAGAGACAGGACAGAGTGAGAGGAGAGCTTTTGGTTAAAACTCTTGCCATAGTAACCTATGGGATGACGGCATAGACCAAAGCAGTCCCTGCAGGAAAGAGGAGGAAGTCATGCATATAAAAGACCTTACAAAATAACTACCATTCTCTGCGACATTATGGGAAGAGCATAGGACTTCAAATTATAAGATCCAGGTATAAGCCCAAGCTAGATCATTGACTAGCTGTGTGTATATTTGATCAAGTCCTTAGTTTTAGTCTCCTCGTCTATAAATTGGGCATAATAGCAAAACCAGCATACTGCATAGATGTATGACAAGATTAAAATTAGATACCACATGGGCAGTATAGGCTGGTAGTTCACTGTACAGGTCATGGTATCAGACCACCCGGTTTAGTTAAAATCCTGGCTCTGCCACCAGCTAGCTAAGTGACTTTGGGCAAGTTCCCTTCACTTCCTATTCCTTTGTTTTCCCATCTGTAAAACATGAATGATAATAATTATCTAAATCATGGAGTTATTATTAGAGGGTTAAATGAGATAATCCAAATGAAAACACTTAGTACCTAGCATGTAGTAATCATAGAATAAATATTGTCTTATTATGGAAAAGAATTTTGTAAACATCTAAGTACTGTGGTAGTGACTTGCAGTTCTGGCTACACATGAACATCTCTTGAAGCTTTAGAGAAATGAAGATGCCTGGGTTTTGCCCTAGACCTGCTGTATCAGGAGAGCTTTTAAAGTTCTGCAGATAATGCTGCTGCACAAAGAAGAAAGTCACCATGGCAGGACAGGTTATTAGGATCCATTTCCTAGTAATATCCAGGAAGGAAAGAAACATAGTCTTCACCTTAGGGAGACCATACCGTAACCTAAAGCAAACTGGGCTACACTTCTAGTTTTTCTTAAAAGCACTTATATAGCACTTGATATATGCTAAGTACCATTAATCACTTTGTATGTATTAACTCATTTAGTACCTGCAACATCCTTATGAAGCAGTAATTATTATTACACCTAAGGAAACTGAGGCACAGAGAGGTGAAACAACTCACCAAAAGTCACCCAGTTAGAAAGTGGTAGAACCAGCATTGGAACTGCAGTCTTCTGGCTCAAACAACTACACTGCACAGATGCTCTCAAAGCGGTAGCCTCCCTCAAAGTACGTGTGGGCAGCGTTTGAGGCCAGGTCTATTGAGAAAAAGGGTTTTTAGCAAGGCTACCTGTGTACTTGGAATCCAAAGTTCAGGGGCCTTGCAGGGCTGCCCGGAATGTGGTGGACAAGGACACTGCTCAGGACATGCTTTCTGGCTGGCTGAGGGCAAGGAGGAAAGCAGCACGGCCTGCTGCAGACCTGACGGGTCCCTGTGTCTCCATCAGAGCACAGGGGACCACATGGTCCCAGCTTTGCTACGTCTGTGTGTGTGTCTGTGTTTTCCTTCATTCCCCGTCGCCTCCCCTCCGGTTCCGTTCTCCCTGCACTGGTCATGGGGCAGTACGTAATCTCTCTAAACCTAAGTTTCCTTACCTGTAAAATAAGGGTTATAACATTACTTACTTCATAGGGGCTTTGTGACGACTAAGTGAGATGCTGCATGTAAAGCACTCTGCAACATATTTAGTACCTACTAAGCACTAAGTCAAAGTCAGCCATTATTATTAATAATTTTAATGTTATTACTAATTATTCAGTTTCATGGAAATATAATGCAAGTTTCAGCTTAAGTCTAACTAAGTACCTGAAGTATCTGAGCCTGTTTATGCAGTTGCTGGGGCACAACATCTGCTTCAAGGCCATGAGGGATCTGTCACTTGCATTTCCTTTCTGAGCCTCTGTTCCTTCCCAGGGGTCGCACCTACTAGTCCTATGGTGCATAGGAAGATGTGACAAGCTAAAAGGCTTATTTCACTAAATAAGACATCGGAGAACAAGCAGCACTGCTTCGAGGGCCCTTATGAGTAAAGGAAAAGGGAGAGGAGAATGGGTATGTTTTCTTCTTCCCAAGAGAACCTGCGACTTTAACATCTCAAGGAATTACGTGTTGGCTTAAGTGAGAGAGAGAGAATCACTGAAAACAGTCTTGCCAGATAACACACACAACGTATACTTCCCCAAAACACATCAATGCATTTTATGAGTTGTGTGAGTCTCTAGGACAAAGAGCTGAAGGAAATTAAAATTGACAAGGTTAATTACAGCGTTGTGAGACTAGTGAAACGCAGGTGACATAACATTTTATAATTCCTGACACAAACACTAATTAGAGTAGCATGTAGAGAGGGAAAAACAAAAGTTTAATCTGTAAGGGTGTGTGTGTGTGTGTGTTGCATGTGTCTACAATGTAGAAAATAAGTCCCGATTCAGTTTCTTGGAAGCAGCAGCACTCTTGATTACTTTCCACCACAAAGCACGAGAGGGCGCCAAAGAAGGTGAAAATTTTTGTTTTCCTGGGAAACACTCATTATTAGAAACTTCTGATATTTTTATAAAAGAATGCTCTTACCATTAGTTTTCTTCATTTTCTAAAAATGAAATAACTGTGTACATACTTTTGGGAGAGGTGGGTAGTTAGTTTACAAATGAAAAAGATAAAATAAGTAATCAATGCTGCAGAAGGTAGAAGGTATAGGAGATTTCTACTAATAAGCTCCTTTGTCCAATATTTATTGGTTGCTTCCTGTGTGTGTAATAGGTAGATGCTGTGGGTGCAAAGATAAATTAACCCACAATTTTGCATTGAGCTCATTAGTAACATCAGAAGTCAAAATTTTCATAGCACTTCATTTTTTCTTATTTGAAACTCTCCTTATTCTCTTCACCTATTTTCCCTTTAACATTTTCAGATGCAATTTGCATAATAGTTAAGCACAAAGCTTTTGATGTAAGACAGCTAGCTGTGTTCACTTCCCATTCCTGTCACTCTCTATTAATCTGTCTGTGCCCTAGTTTCCTCATTTGTAAAACTGGATGGTTATAGTACCTACCTCATTGGTTGTTATGAAGATTAAATGAAATAACCCACACAAAATGTTTGAAACCATGTCATATTGAGAAGCCCAGTGTCTATTAATTTTTATTCAGATTCTACACATCCTTGGAAGTCCAGCAGAGATCATAGGAAGAAAGACTGGGCCATAAGGCATTGTTTGATATAATTATTCAGGCCAATAAATTCTCTTTTGTTTCAATCCCTTGCAATTGAAAGAGTCTTGACTGATACAGCAGCTGTATTTATTAATTTCATAATTTGTGTCAGTTACTGTGCTTTTTTCCATATATTATCTGTCTTATCTTCTAATCCTCATAATACCTCTATGAGGTAAACATGAGATAGGTAATATTATTGCAATTTTACAGGTGAGGACACTGAGAGTAAAAATCATTAAGTAACTCATCTAAGAATCAAGATCTGAATTCATTCTTAGTCCTACTCTTTTTATAAAACTGATATCCCCTGGTATAATACATGTTTAAAAAAGTATGACCTCAGTCATTTATGGCTCCATGTAACAGTTACCACGTGAACCTTACTGCCTTCTTTCCTTGACTATTACTCAAAGTCACTACCCCTTAATTACCTACTGTGCTATACTATTTCCTGTCTTACTAGAACAGTCTATGAAAGCAGGACTTTGTTTTGCTCACTGTTATATCCCCAATACCTAGGATGATCCCTGATCCAGTATAGGCACTAAATAAATATTTATCGAATGAATGAACAAATGTTGGTTAGCTTGATCACATTGGACAACTTGAAGAGCAGAATACTTGAGAACATTACCTACCTAATAACATTGGTGCAAAGTCCTTTTTGTTTGTTTCTTCCATATCATTACACTGTAGGAGCTAAAACATGCACACGTGCATGCATGCACGTGCACACTCCTTGAATGATATTATAGATATAGCACCTCTACTGTTAAAACAAACTTGTTTCCCTCAGATTGCACGGAAGGATTCTGCGAATGCATGGTTAGTATATTCAAACTGAGTGTGAATGTTCCCACACTCTTGTTGTAGGCTCCATCCCTAAGGGCAAGGCAGGGTCTATGTTCTTGGCATTGTTGTAATGGAATTAGCCTAGGAGAGCCTAAAAGATCTGGGATCTCATTCTGGTTTTGCCACTCAACAGCCATGTAGCCTTGGACAAATCCTTTAGCCTCACTGAACTTCAGTTTCTTCAGGTGTAAAATAGAAGTAATATCCCAGTTTTTTGTGAGGATCAAATTATATAGTTATGAAAAGACTGGACACCTAAGTAAGATACATAAGGGAAGACATAAATTGAATTCATACCTTTTCTGGGTAAAAAAAAAGTTTAAAAATATCATTTGGATGACTGAATTCCTATATTGATCGGCTTGTGTGGATAGCATAGAGTTTGGCCGAATGAAAATTGGAAACATCTAGCTAAATCTGATTTGGAAGAAAATAGTTTCATTGACATTAAGTCAGCCCATAGGATAATTTGGTTAAAGTAGTAGTTTAGTGAAGAAAACGTAAGTTTTTCAATTGTTAGTTGTATAAAATTTGTTTGTTTTGTTTGTTTTGGGGAAAGAGTCTTTGCACATCTTTTAGTGTTCTTTGTCATTTTATTATTTTTTTTAATTCATTTTTATTGTTAGACTTACTGGGGTGACATCTGTTAGCAAGGATTACATAGGTTTCAGGCATACAATTCTACAGTGCATTGTCAGCTTGTTGTGTAATAAGTTCACCACCTAATGTGACTTCTCTTTCCATCACCTTATATTTAGCTTCCCCCCTCCTCTCCCACCCCCTCCCCTTTCTCCCCTCCCTAACCCACTTGTCCCCAAATAAACATTAAAGTATTGATTGTGTCCGTGGGTTATTTGTTTGTTCATTTCTTTTTTTCTTTGCTGTCAATTTTATCTTTGTCATTTTAAAGAAATCAGATTTTCTTTTCTTCTTCCTGTTTGAGTCATTTTAAGGACACCTTTGAGTTGTGTTTTTCATCAGTTTGGCCATTTGTCAAATGTGTTTGCTCTCAAGAAATCTGATTAACATTGATACATTATTTATAACTGGGAATCATAATTGAGTAATTATAAAAATTAATTACCAGAACGCAGTCAACTTCTCAGCTCGATAAATATTGCACTTTCCCTTTCAAGCATCTGAGCTCTTGGAAACCAGCTGCGTTGGGGTCTTTTTCCTACCACTTTCATGCAATCTACTGATAAGAGCGAGCAATGAAGGGAAGGAAATCGTGAGTGTAGAGGAAGAAGCTTTCCGGATTCCAGCGGGGACAAAGACACCGTTATCTGCTAAGAGCCATCTACAACCTCCATTTAAATTAAAACTAGCAGGCAAATTCGACTGCTGAAGTGGAAGAAGAAAGGTTGGGTGGGAGGAACAAGCGTGAGGGGATTTTACTCGTGTTGATGCTGTAAACGCGATCGAAAGCACTAGGGGGCAGTGCAGCGCCAACTATCTCAGCAACGTGACCTCTTACACACTGACCCCTATCTAGATATGGTATTAAGGAGCGAGAAAAAGTCCGAGTCACAGATAACAGAGAGTAGAATGGGGTTTGTCAGGGGCTGGGAGGTGGAGGAAATGGGGGAGGCTGCTAAAAGGGTTCAAACTTCCTGTGAAATGAATGTCCTGGGACATGGGGTTCTTAGGAGGATTAAATAAAGCGATGTATTGGAAGCGCCTGGGACATAACGGCTGAAGCATAACTGAGAATTATTATTATCGCCAAATTTTATTTTCATAATACCACTCTGAACAAGATAATAATACACAATCTGATTACAACAGCCAATCGTTCATTTTCGTCCTTATTATAGGTGAAAAGTATAATTAGTATTCTCATGTTGAAAAGCCATTTAATGACTATGGAGTGCAGTATAATATAACTCATTCAAATTCAGATATAGAAATTTGAGTTCTTGCAGAGTTACAACAAATGAAATTGTCCTGTTATGTGTTAAGATGATGTTAAAGATAGGTTAATGAGTAGAGCCCAGCAAGCCAAAAATTCATAATCTCATTTTTGTCAAATTCCAGTACCTGGTCCAATAACAATAGTAATGATAATAATGGCAGTCCTCATTTTCCCCAAAAGACAGGACTTTAATGGATGAAAAGAATTCACCTGGGCATCCAACCGTCATCCTGCCATGATGTCCATCATAATAAATCACTATGGATAAATCACTCAGCAAATAAATATTGTCTGGTGAGAGTTTAAAGAGAAGAGTACCACAGGACTGGAAGAAGTCACCAAAGCTTCCTTGTCCATTAAAGATTATTGCCTGAGAATCTAACATTGAATAGCAGTAAATATTCTGCAGGTTCAGAAAGATTTCTACTACCACTCTTGGCCTGGACAAATTCACTCTGAATCAAGAATTCATTTGAGAATTGAAAAGTAGAAGACTTAAGTTTACTTCCAAGTTGTATATGAAAGAAGAGAGTGAAGTTAGCTGCTAGTATTTCAAGTTTCTTTTGTTGAACTGAAATACTCTATGTACATGCATTTAAAAAAATTTTTAATCAAAATATAGCATTAAGCCTCACATCCTTTTTGGTACAAATCCAGCTACATGTCCATGATTGAAATGGAAACATAATTAAATTTTTAAATAAACATGATTGTTGTTTTAAAATAATTATGTCTGCTTATTAAGAAAAAAATCCAAAACAATAATTTATTTGAAGATAATGTAACATTGGCAATTGTTTTGTTATGCTAATACAACAAAAAATTAACTCCCATGTACCCATGTTGCATTGGAGATGATTCATCATTTTCCCCAGTAACTTCAAAAGTATCTGATTTAGCTCTGCTTATTATAAAACCATCATTCAATTTTCTAATATGCTACAGAAATGGACATCAAAATCACTATCTTAAATGTATTGTGCTTTTATAGTACAATGCATGCTGCGACTATCTGAGTTGCAAAGATTATAGATAACAAAAAAATAAAAATGCATTCTTTGTAGTAAACTAGAGATTTAAATCGAACCGACACTAATTCAAAGAGAGGAATAGTTATCGACTGAATAACTATGGTTAGTGGCCACGGGAATAACTTCATCTGCAAACCAAATTTCTCAATTTAAAATTGGATGGCCCTTTCCCTTGGAATTGCATGGAGATCACACACTTTTGACAGGGCCAACATGAATTCATTTGTTTGGTGTTATTCTCTTTCCCTGGGATAAGATGGACTGCCAGAGAACATTAGTTCCTTCTGTGGTCATGGTTCAAAAGTAGACCTAATTGTTAGTAAAACATGTTAATTGTCAGAAACAGATGCTTTAATATGGGTAAGTCATTCTTGACATTGTAATCAAAGCTCTTGGAATGATGATAGGCCCTTGAAATATGGAATCCAGAATTTTAGAATTTAAGGGTTGGATGAGCCTTTAAGTCATGTAACTCTTCCTGCAGCCTCTGTTTAGATTAAGCTAGAGATTCTTCTGACCTTATAAAATTCCCCAAGGATGAAGAATTTATTCCTCTTACTAATTGATTCTGAGCACGCACGCACTAACACAGATGTTTAGGTCCTTTCCTAGAGTTCAAAGTAAATCTGATATTTTTGTAGTGGCTCCCATAAATTTCCAATATATACTATACACCACACTGTTGTAGAAAGAGCATTAAAATTGGAATCCAAAGACTTGGACTTGACACTTACCTATTTGACCTTCGTTGAGTCCTTTATTGTTTCTGGGGTTCAATTTCCTCATCAATAAAATAAAGCTAGTAATCCTTCCTATCTCAGAGGAGGTTGTGAGAATCTAATAAACTAAGGTATGAGAAAATATGCAATAATTATAAAGCTGCAGGTGTTTATCTTAAGCCTTGTGATATTTAGGAAGTTTAAAAAGAAATAAAGAATTAGGATTTAGATCAGGGGTATCCAATCTTTTGACTTCCCTGGGCCACATTGAAAGAAGAATTGTCCTGGACCACACATAAAATACACTAACACTAACGATAGCTGATGAGCTAAAAATTAGATCACACAAAAAAAACTCATAATGTTTTAAGAAAGTTTATGAATTTGTGTTGGGCCACATGCAAAGCTGTCCTGGGCTGCATGCAGCCCATGGACCATGGGTTGGACAAGCTTTGTTTAGACCTTAAATAACTATACTACTAGCAATTTTGGTTATGATTGTTTTTAATACACTAGACATAATATTCACTCAGGGGTATAACCCCTAGGGCTAAAATCTGCAAAATTTTAATACCCATGTGTTGCTCTTAGACACTTTTCAAGCAGTTTGTGGACTGTAAATCATTATACAAATTAAGCTGTCACGAAAATGATTAGTGAGCCACCCGTTTCAGAGAAGCTTGAGGCTAGATTGTCTAATAAAGACAGGGCTGAGGAGTTTTTTCTTGGAACCTCTAAGGAGTATTCAAATATCCAAAGAACTTGACTGTCCCAAAGCTCACATAATCCTAAGATAGTAGTCAACACCCCTAAAGTCAAAGAACCATATTGACAAGCAAAGTATCAAGGGAAGTGTTTGCCATTTCAGAGTGTTTCGCAGTTTTCTAAGTTCTTCGACATATTACAAACCAAACTTGTAACTTGACTCTCATCACGCAAGTCATCTCAGTAATTTCAGAGGTGGCAACAAAAAGTAAAGAAGGAACTATCATGAGTTAATCTGCTTAAATATCTTAAAGCAAAAATGTAAAATAAATATACAGATGTATACCAAACTGTGCTACAACACTACTGTCCATCAGAATACAAAGCTGTGCCATTTACTCAATGAAGAGGAAATTTGTGTTCACTCAGCATTTATTTCCATTTCTAAATTTCCTTTGGAAAATGTCATTTGTTGTCTAGCATTTATCTACGTTGGGTGGTACTGACCTCATCCTTTGGTCAGCCATCTTAAGACTGAGAATGAAGCCAATCTGAGGGTAAATACACCCAATCAAAAGAGCAGAGCAGAGGTTTGTAAAGAAAAGAGGTGTAGCCTAATCTGTCTCAGGCCTCTTCATTTCTGAAAGCCGATACCTTCTCTCTATAGTATTGAAGCTACTTTGAAGTTGATATTCTGTTATTGCAACACAAATCATTCTAAGTGATATACTTCATATATATATATAGAGAGAGAGAGAGAGAGTACTTTTCCATCACATATTGCCTAATTGGACATTCACAGTGACTCAGTGGAGTGGGTTTTAGTGTTATCTCCATTTTTCAGAAAAGGAAAGAAGTCTCAGGTGGGTTCATGACCTGCCAAGGGCCATGCCAGGTAAGAGTCAGAGCCAGAAATAAAATCAGGTATTCTAGTCTGAAACAATTGCTTTCTACTCTACCATGTCATGTTGAAATGCCAAATTAAGCACAGATTTTTGAACTTTCGTGACCTAGGCAACATATAAGATTTTATAGTATTAATTCTGTTAAGACATGATATGCACATATTACAAAATTTAGAATGTCACTCTGGTTTTCAGCAGTGGTTGGATACCTTAAATTTTTACTCTTTCTGCCATATGTGAGTATGCTATAACTTTCACTGAGTGTATTTCAGTTCTTCCTCTTTACAACAAAGCAGAAATATTGATCTTAAGTTATATAAAAGTTGGGTTATAAACATCTCATGGTTAGTGCTACTAGTACTGATGGTAAGAGTGTTCAGTGGAAATCTTCAAATTTCTATCAATGTCAAAGCATTATTCTTTAAAGACAAGATAAGACCCTATATTAACCTATTGTTTGTTTTTCAGTGTTTTATCAAAAAGTCCATTTTCCAATATCATTCCTGTTGAGTCTTACTGAAATAGAAAGTCTCAATTGATATTTGTTCATTTGTTCAGCAAAAATTTGTTGAGGACAAACTATGTGTCAGAAACTACTAGAACTCAGTTACATCTATGAATAAACCATAGTTAATTCTACCCTTAGGTTTACCTACCCTTTTAATTCAGTCAGCCAATTAGCAATCATGGATTGAACATCTTCTAGGGCATCAGTTCCTCAACAGGTACCCCTGGGAGTATGCAAAAAATAATCAGTAATGTCAAAAAACAAGTAAAGTAAAAAAAAAAAATGCAAAATGTTAGTTAGGAACAATAAATGTTCAGTTTGAATCGCTGTTAATGGAGACACTTCAAAATTAGATCACATTAATAAATGATGATTGGTGAGGGCATGGCTATGAACCCTCCCCCAAATCGCTCTCCTACCAATCATGACGCAGTTTCAGAACAATCCACTTGCATTTCTAGAACTTCCCCAAATATATAAATACATCCGTAGCCAGACTATTTGATCAGTTCAGTTATTGACTAAGTAGAAGTACGCATGTTATCTTTAATCATGATTCTTTTCAAGCAATTTTTTAATTTAATGTTTAAATACTTGATTATCATGATCAATATTTAACTGTTATGAATATTATAAAATTAAATCTGTGCTTTGTACTTTGTGTAGTAATTTTTCTTTTGTAACTCATTTCCACTATCTCACATTAAGATAGGCACTGATCACAAGTGTCAGTATTTCAAAACAGCTGTTTTAAAAACAAGGGGTATGATTTATAGAAATAGGTTTCAAAGGGGTACCCAAGGGGAAAAAACAGGTCGGGAAACACTGCTCTAGGGGACTGTGAGGGATTTACCATGTGGCCTTTGTCTTTGAGGAGCTCACAGCAGAGTTGGAGAAAAACAGAAAAATACTGAAACATTAAACTATTTAAGGACAATTAAATTTTATGTCTGTAGCACTGAATCTTTTTACAATTGGTAGCCACATCATGAATATCACTGTGGGCCCAATTTTCAGAAACGATTTCAAGAAAGTAGTGGAACATGAACCCAGTAACAACAGGGACAAAAATCCTATTTTCCATAATAGAGAGTTACTGTGCTTCAGTAAGACCTACTTTCACAAATCTGGCTATAAATATACTTGATTTAAGGAAGTATCCCAGCTTTTTAAGCTGGTGTCATCATCCATAAAATAGAAATAAAATTAAAACCTTCTTCATGGGGTGGTTGTGGTTATTCAATCATTTGATGTATGAGATGAAAGTATTTTTATATCAGTTAGAATGCTTTCAGTTATAAGTAACATACACCCCATTTTAATTTTGGCTTAAATAATGCAAGGAATGCATTCTTGCCCTTAGCTACAGAGCTTCAGACACAGCCTCGTCAGGGCTCTTTGGGTCTCTTTGAATTTCTCTGATTTTTCCTTCTTTGTGTAATGGTTTTATCCTCAGTCTGGCTCCCAGAGTTTTTCAGAGTATAGTTCTGAGACTGCTCTCATCAGAATCTTCTATTGAACCAGACTCTTGGGATAGAAGCTGGGGAGACGATGTCCAGGAATCTTAGATTTTAACAATTTTCCAGGTAACTCTCAGGCACACTGAAGATTGGGAACCCTTGGATAGCCCAGATAGAGGAAGGCTGAAAGGTAATCTATTCCAGATTTTTCAGTCACAGCTTGGAATGATCATAGGGCTTTCGCTAACTATTTGGTAAAGCACAAATCTGTTTATTTTTATTCCAAAGGCACTCAGAGAGAAATTGAGGTCTGAGACTCTATGCTTTGCTCAGATCTCTTTTGCCTGTTGTCTTCCCTTCAGACATTTGATACATACCCCACTAACTTCACAGGGACATCCATACAGGAGGAAGCAGATGGAAAAGGAAGCGGCAGAGAGAGACAGAGAGTACCATTAGGATTTTTTTTATTGTAGCAACAAAAACAGACTCTGGATACATTATTGAAAGAAAGAAAGTAAGAAAGGAGTTCATTAGCTAGACATCAGCTGCTCACAGAATTGACAGGAGGCAGCGGGACCAGGTTTGGAGACAGTGAAAGAAGCATGGAGACCTGGATGGTTAAGCATCAGAAGCACTACACAGGCCTGATGACAACAGTCTGGTCAGAGTCTGTTCTGCAATGCAGACGTCTGCCGACTCTCCCGAATCCTTGCACCACTTGCTTAAGATTTAAAGTCCTGGGAGAGGGTGTCTGATTGGTCAAATGGAAGTCACATATTTGTTCTGCTGTACAGGGGAAGGAGAATGAAATCTGGCACTTTGGGCTTCTGAGATCATGGCCAACCACTACCTCCTAAAACACCTGGAAAGGAAATAAGAAGTAGGACTACCTACAATTCAACAGCAATCAGTCAATCAGTCAGTGAATCAGTCAGTAAATAGGCAAAGGACTTGAATAGACATTTCTCCATAGAAGACATACAAATGGCTACCAGGTGCATAAGAAGGTGCTCAGCATCACTAATCACCAAGGAAAAGCAAATCAAAACCACAGTGAGTTATCACCTTATACAATTTACAAGGGGTATTATTTTAAAAAGTGTGTTGGCAAGGAAGTGGAGAAATTGGAACACTTGTACACTATTGGTGGGATGTACAGTGGCGCAGCTCCTATGGAAAACAATATGGAAGGAGGAAGTTTCCTCAAAAAATTAAAAATAGAACTACCATTTCATCCAGCAATTCCATTTCTGGGTATATATCCAAAAGAATAGAAACCAGGACTTCAAAGAGATAGCTGCACTCCCACGTTGACTGCAACATTATTTACAATAGCTAAGACATGGAAACAATCCAAATATTCATCAACAGATGAATAGATAAAGAAATAGTGGTACAGACATACAGTGAAATGTTATTCAGCCTTTAAAAAGAAGGAAATCCTACCATTGGTGGCAACTTGGATAAACCTAGAAGACGTTATGCTAAATAAAATACGCCAGTCTCAGAAGGCCAAATACTGTAAGATTCCACTTACATGAATAGTCAAACTTATACTCGAACTTATACAAGCAGAGAGTAGAATGGTAGTTTTCAGGAGCTGGAAATAGGGATTTGTTGTTCAATGGATGTACAGTTTCAGTTATACAAGATGAGTAAGTCTAGAGATCTGCTCCACAGCATTAGTGCCTATGGTTAACAACACGGCATTGTGCACTTAAAAATGTATTAAAAGGATTCATCTCATGTTAAACATTCTTACCACAAAAAAAGGGGTGGGGACAAGGTCACTTGAAAGTGAAGGATATGTTAATTACTTCGATTATGGTGATAGTATCATGGGTGTATGCATGTCAATATTCATCAAATTGTATACATTAAACATGTACAGTTTTTGTTTATCAATTTTATCTCAATAAAGTCATTTTGTTAAAAAGTAGTGGGACTAGATGCTGGCCAACCAAATAATGGTGAACGTCCACTACAGGGAGTTGTACACTAAAGCCTTTTTAGCGCCATCTGGGAAAGACCTCCCCGGGTCTGAGGGGGAGCATGATATAGGCAGCCAGACAGCACACTACTACTGAGTCCCATGAAGGAGCCAAAGGAAGTTCCAAATTCTCACTTGCACCATTTATATGACATGCAAGGGCTCTGTTGAGCAGGCAAAACCTCTGCAGTTCAGAAACAGTCCAGGAGGCAGGGATGCTTGCACTTTCCTGGGATTCACATCATATCACATGAGACTTAAAATCAGAACTTGGGAGCTTTCATAGAATCCTAGAAACTCCTATCCATAAAAATCATTAGAAATCAAAGAGTACACTGATTTAAATATATCTGTGCTCCAGGTGCCTGTCTTCAAAGCCTGAAATACAAAGTAGATAAAAGTGCTTCGGTTGAAGTGGGGTGCAGTCCTGTATCATCTGTTCATTTTCCCCCACTTCAACCACACCCTCCCTACCCCTCAGAAGTACCAGGGCAACACTATGTCAGTCATCTGTGCAATAAAGCTGCATAACAAACTACTCCCAACACTCAATGGTTTGTAACCAACGACATTCATGTTCTACAGTTCTGCAGAGTGCGCGGGGTCTTGCATGGAATAGGTGAAGGAAGGGTAGCTGTTTTAATCTTAAAGGGAGCCAAGCAGTTCCTGTTGCTTTAATATACAGGGTCCGGCAGAAGGAACACACTTTTTTTGAGTAGTTAAAATATTGTTATGTTACAGAATTACATGCTTATGATTTTGCAATAAATCAGCTCATAAAAAAGGGCGAGCCCTGTATATTGCAAATCCTTCCATTAATGATCCCCTCCTTTGTGTCCTCTTCCTCTCTTCTTATTTTAATCAAATTTGACAAATTTATAGACAGCCTATTCAGTGTTCAACCCTACCCTGGGCACTTGAGAAGCAGAATTTGAACTGTGGTGGAAGCTGTTGACACACATTTATGCTGAAATATGAATGACTTATTGGATCTATTCTCTGCATGACCAGTAGGAGTTGTAACCACAGATCGCTCAGATGTCCAAGGGGATGGAGGCAGCAGAGCCCTACCGGGCAGAAATACAGGACATGGGATTGCTGAGGGCTGCCTCAGCCTATTTAAAAAGACCTGTATCTTATACTTTTTTAAAATGTATTTCCTTGGACACCTAACACAGAGCTATGCTCAGTAAATACTTCATTAATTTATGTATTCAATCAATATTCATGTGCCTGCTCTCTCTCAGGCAGCAGGTATTTGTCATCTGATTGATCTGTCTAGCAAAACAGCAACTCCAGGAATCATCTCCATTTTTCTTTGCTCAGTACTTCCAAGAGGCATGGGTACCCCAGATCCAACAGGATAGGTTGTAGGGCCAGGCTCTGTGAACTACAGCATGTCGTGCAAATAGCAAGGATTTCCATTCTTATCAATATCCCTACAGAGCAGACATGAGGAACTTAAAATATGATCCTCGCTTCAGGTTCCAGGAGGAGGGAGCCTGTGTGATGAGGAAGGAATCCCAGAACTATTTCCCAGATCATTTCATCATTTACTATGTCCATAGGCACTATGGTAGGTGCTGAGGATACAGCAGTGAACAAAGTGGACATATCCTGTATCCTCATGGAACTTACAATGTGGTAGACTGAGGGCCGAGAGCCATGGAGTAATTACAATTCTTTTTATTCTATTTTTACAGAATGTTCTTTCTGTGCCAGGTCTGTGCTTGGGATACTAGGATTAAAAACAAAACAAAACAACAACCCATCCTTGCTTAGAGAGTACTCACAGATGCATAATCAAGCAGCTAGAATGATGTGTTAAAATTGCCGTCATCCAAGTTGTACTTAGAGCTAAGGGCACAGAAAAGGCTGCTCTTGCCTCTCACTGGGGAGGAGGAAGCCGGAGAAAGCCACAAGGAAACACTAACAGACTGAGCTTAGAAGCACAGAGTTGAGTTCACCAGATTGATCCGTGAATGCTGGGTTAAGACTTCATCCTTCTGGTTAAGACTTCATCCTTTTGGTTAAGACTTCATCCTTCTGGTTAGCATTGGAACATTCAAAATATATAGCTTCATAAAATACTCAAATAGAAACAGAAACAACTACAGGAAAGTAGATTTAGGCTTAATTTGGCTCATTTACAAGCACAGTTATGTAAAAGTTAGTTTTCCCCTGATTTTGTTAAAATGTCCCCAGTGAGACCTTGTCATCAGTAATGTACCACTCTGCATATAAGTGTCCGTTGACAAGTGAGGTTGAAGCACAGACTTATTATTTCCACTTATTATCCTATTTTAATTTATCTCTCATATTCATTGTTTACCAACCTGAACAATGACAACATGAAAACAAGAGAAAGAGAATAGGGGGTGGCGGTAGGGGGAGAGGAGAGAGAGATAGAGACAGAGATAGAAGGAAAGAATAGGAGAGGAGAGGAAAGGACAAGGTTAGAAAAAAAAAGAAAAGGAAGGAGAGAAGGAGGGAAGGTGGGAAGGAAGAAAGAAGAGAAAGTCAGAGATTGATGCCATGGGCACGTTCATTTGGAGATTAGAATCCAGCACAAAAGAGACACCAGTTCTAAAAAGCAACAGCGTGGCCCAGCACCAAACGAGGTGAGAGACAAGCACGTTGGAAGGGTCAAAAGAATAACCACCGAAATAAGCTGAAGAAACCTGAGAGGAGTCAAGTCAGAAAAGCAAGGTGATGGAGCAGCACCTGGCAGAGAGACCTAATTCCCAGGGCAGGCAGAGACCAGGCTTGTGCTCTACTTGATAGGAAAGAGTAAAAAGCAGGTAAAATATTATTACCCCCCTGCACACAGTCACCTAACAATGAACATTGCTTCAGCAGAGGAAAAGTAGTTAAAAAATGGCAGTTTGCAGAGAAAGACAATTCAAACTCCATATCCTGTGTGAAGTGAGCAGGCTGGAACTGTGCCCCCAAGCCAGCCTGACCTGGGTCGTTTCCTGCCCGCAACTGAGCCTTTGGCCGAAAGCGACTTCCCCCTTTGACAGTGATTCCTACTTGTCACTGTTTCCACTTTAAAAAAAAAATCTTCTTCAGCTCTTTTGCAAGAGAACGGTTGGAATAGGCTCCTGGGGGAAGATGACAAAGCCATCCTATTTCTGATGGCTACGACTGAGTCCTAGAAAGTTCCATTCCTTGAAACGTCAGGATCCCAGGAAGCTGCACATGACTTGATTTTCAAATAGAGTCCTGGTACTATCACTTCCCAGGGGATTGGCCTTTTAAGTTGCAGAGCGACAGGCATCAAATGATACCCGTCCTGACACGGGGAGCTCTGGGGACAGTTGTTACGTTTCACAGCTGAACCAAACTTCACAATGCGCCAGGGACGAATTGGGAAAAGCTTGTGCTAGAGCGGCGGTCTTCAAATTGGAATACTAATGATGACCTTTAATGAAGCCTGACAGTACAATCTGTTTCTCATTGTTGCTTAAGTGCCAGCTCCCAGGCACACCCCGGCTTTCACGGAAGGGACAGACTGGGATAAATGGGCCCTGCTGGTGAGCAGGCCTGAGCACAGCTGATCTTTCAGCCGGGATTAAATTAATTAAAGTGATTCTCTCGGCCAAAGAATTAGTCTTTTTATCTGTCATTATTGTATTGTTTATTAATCTCCAATGGAGGCTAATTGGTAGCTAAGCTTTGGGGAGCAAGGGATCTTGGACTGATAGGAATGAAATTGTACTCATTTGGAATGGGGAGAACAGGAAGGGTTATTTTAGTTCTAGATGTGACATGAGCTTGTTAATGTAAGACCTTCATCAAAAGACTACAACAGCCCAAGGCAAGAACAGTAAGGCAAAATGAACCTATGTGGAGAAAGGTTTCCCTGAGCCGGCTTTGCCCCAGATTAGTAATCAATGGAATTGTCGCTAAGAAACCTACAAGCATGGCATTGTGCCAGGGAAGTAGAGGGACCCATTCATGTGCCCTGGTCCTTAAATAGGGTGCACTTTAGTGAATGAGATGCCTCAGTTCCAGGCCCCCTGGAAAAAACTTGAATACTCATCTATTTTAAACTCTCATTTTAACAGATAATAAAGAAATTGCAATCAGTACTGATGAAGTTTATCAAAGCGGGGCTATTTCTTAGAGAGAAAGGTACTAGCCAGGCTTGGAACATTACAATGTAAACTGAGGTCAAAGGTCTTTTCTTCTACTCTGCGTTCCGTTTTACTCTCAGGGCTGAGCTAACTAGGAAGGATGACTCGTGAAGGGGGCTGGGGAGATAGGAGGGGAACACATACACAAGGCATCTTGAGGCAGCATAGCCAGGAAAAGCGAGAACCGAAGTTCTGTTTGTGTTAGTAAAGGCTTTTCAGCTTACAAGTGACAGAAACCCCTTGTCCTTTGCCTGCATGGCCACTCCAGGGAGGCATATTCTAAGGGAATTCTCCTTCTGAAGGCTCTACTGCTTTACAAGTTCTCTCCTGTTGGTTGGAGTTCTGGCATCTAGGGATTGCAAAAGAAGCTGATAGATTTCAAGACATAACTTTGCAAGCTTGGGACCTCTCTGGTTGCTAGTCTGTTAGTATTCTGTCAGTGACAGTGGACTAAGGTCCGAAACCAGAAATCTTGTTCATGATCCTTGAGAATGTAGACACTGCTCTTGTGGTTTCCGTCTCTTAGCAACAGTATTGACACTCTGTTCTCCACTCTGAGCGTTAGGTGGCACCTTGGCCTCTGCTAAGCAGAATACTCAGTTGCCTGAGGTGGGCAACTGTTGATGTTCTCTTGCCTCCAGGCCGCATCCCAGTGGATGGCTGTCAACAACAAAGCCAGATGGGAAGTGCACAGCAGTAGGTGTTTGGGAGAAAAAGAGAGGGTCAGGCTTGGCTGGTCCAGTCATACTCAGCTCCCAATATTATTTTCCATTCTGTATTCTGTCTCTTTCCTTCATTTGTTGATAAAAGAGTCAGCTTTCTCAACTCAGGCAGAAACAACCACCTTGCATTGTTGGGGACAGCAGCAAAAGTATCTTAGTAATGCCCCTTTGTTCCTAGTGCTCACCTGGGATGTCAGGAACTCACAGGGCTCAGTCCTGTAATGTCCATCTCTACCATGCCAGTGCTGGGGAAGGGGTCCCCTTCATTGCTGAAGCTCACCCAAGATAAGATGGGGAGAATCCCAAGAGTTTCACCCAACAGGGGGTACTTCCACTGCCACTGAAGGGAGGGGAGGTCTGCTGTTTTCCTTGCTGGCTTCCATCTGCAGTGGGCTAGGGAAACAGGATTCTCCATTCCAATTTCTCTGGTTAGAAAGCATGAGCTTCTCTCAAAGACTTTTCTGCCTGTACCCACCTGTAGTTCTAGGTTTCAGGCTGTCCTAGCACCTGAGACAGGGTATCTAGGAGGGGAAAAGAGAAGCAACCAGGAGGTGCACTGCTGGCTTGTCCCTCAGGTACTGGCTCCCTCCCCCATCTTCTGTTCCCTTCCCAGAGTCCTCTGACAGTTTCTTTATACTTTCTATCCAGGGATTTTAGTTGTAGTCAGTGGAAGCAATACGCTGTATGTAGTATGTTTACTGCATCTCACCAAAACCAGAATTCTTCTGTCCTTTTAACACGACTCCATTATTCTTTGAACACATCCTTGCTTTCCGATTCAACAAAACATTCCAGGCTCATCTTCTATTTTCCTTGCCCCAGTCTTTGAATCAGTCATTTCTCAAAGGAATTCTGGTTCCTTTTCGTGGAGAATGATATTTAGGAACTAAGATCTGGGCACCGGATTGCTATTTGTTATTGCTACTGCTTTGGGGTTTTGCTTCTTCCAGGCTCTTTCACTACTTCTCGGGTCCTCTCAGTGATCAAACCTTAAAAGGGGCAGCCGTGATGCCACAGATAACAGTGCTGCGTGGCTAGTTAAATTTAAGTTTAAAATAACTAAAACTAAAAATTTGATACCTTGGTTGCACTAGCCACATTTCAAGTGCTCACTAACCATAACCCTATAGGACACTGTAGCTGTGGAACATTTCTGTCATTGCAGTGCTGAGCTAGATATTGTCAGCCAAAAAGATTTTGGTGTCATCTATACTTTGCTTGTGAAAATAAAACATAAAGCCTATACCAAATTTTTCTTAATATCTATTTATTAAATTAAATACACAACATCACCTATTAACAGGCATACATACAACCCAGGATGTGCTTTAAAGCGAAAGGATGATCAATGCCTTCAAACAATCAGATTGCTTTCCCGGCTGGCACTTTACCTACTGAAATCAGTTTTAGCTCTCAAAGATGACCAGAAGTTATTGTCTCGAGAATTCAGTCCAAGATATTGTACCAACTAAAATGAGAGATTCTTCTTTATTTCTATTTTCCATGTGTAGTTGTTCCATTGAACTAGTGAGGCAGGGAAGGGTACTAAGTAAGCACACTGTTGATGGCAGGCATGTCCTGGTAGAACGATAGGGCTTTAGTGTGGAGACTGTGCTGTCCTGATGAGAACTGCTGAACAAGCTGACACAGTTGTCACCTTTTTATCATTTCTACTAAAGTGTCTTAAGTCCCTGCCTGCTGACAGTGATTGGCTACAGAAAAAAAATCTCAAAATTGTGCCATAGAATAAAAGATGAGACAAATATACCAAGCATGAAATGTATTATCTATATATCTATATATTTATATATATAGATATATATAATTATATAGATATATAATATTATTAGAATGATATAATTAAATGAGGTGATACACATATAGAGCTTCAGTTTAGTATGAGTTGGCACAAATAGTAAATCCCAGCTACATTTTAGTGACTCTACTGATTTTTTAAAAATGGAAGTTTAGTTTCTGATTGCAAGCATACTTCTCTCTCTCCCTCCCCTCCTGTGCCGACTACTAGTGATTCCACAACTATTTATATATGGCAGCCCTTTGGTAAGCACTCTCCATTTTTTATCTCATTTAAGCCTCAAAACAACCCAATGAGGTAGGTACAATTATTATTCCAAGCTCTAGGAGAATTAAAGAACTTGGCTAAGATCACATTGCTTACAAGGAGTAGAGGAGAAATTTGGTGCATGGAGTCTGGCTCTTACGTGAAAAGTTTCAGAAAATATCGATCCCAAACTATAAAGTCTTCTACAGCATTAGACACATTCCTAGAACTCTAATACCTAATAAAAACAGAGGCTGGGGACATAAATTCAGAAACAATGAAAATGATGATGATGGTAGCAAACACATATAATACTTACTTTGTATCAGGCACTATTCAAAGCACTTTATCTTGTACTAACTCAGTCACTCAATTTTAACAATAATCCTATGAGGTAAGTACGATTTTTATACCCATTTTTCAGAAGAGGAAATGAGGCAAAGATGCTTAGTGGCTCACCCAACACTATGCACAACTGGGAAGTTTGGATTTTGGATTTGTATTCAGCTAGTCTGACTCCAGTGTCCCTACCGACCATACTGTTTCATCCCAAATGTTGTTTTCACATACTGAAGAAGTGATCCAACCACACGACTACCACTGCCATGACGAAATTAAGAATTCTTGAAAATTGAAGCTACAAAGTGCTCAGCCTAATCTGAAGAGAAGCATATAAACAGAAATTTTAAAACAGTAAATCCAATTGTTTTGGGTATTTTATTCCCATATGCTACTGGAATTTTTATTTTCTACCACCCCACTCACTTTTTATTATTATTTCTTTATTATTCACATAAACACACACACACACACACACACACACACACAGAGGAGATTAATTGAAAAACATGAGTGGATTTTCTTAGACAATTGCGTGCTTCCATTACAGGGCTGTTGTGAGGATCAAAGCAAGAATGTACGTGATCTAGCTTTGAAAATCCTGAAGGCCTTCAGAAATGTAAGCGATCGTTATTGTCACCATACTGAAAACAAAACCCCCAATCAATGAGAAGGAAGAGAGGGCTTGTGGTTCACAGTCTTTCTTTTTTATCGCCAGACTTTTTAGTTTTTTTGTTGTTGCATTTCACTGTGGTTGCACAAGACTTATGCAAGCTCATGAAGACTGTTCAGTAAGATTTATTTGTGAACTGGTCAACAGATGACATTTTCTTTTTCAGGGAAATTTGCATGTTTCATAGCAATCATTGAATTCACTGCTCAACACATGAGCCAATCCCTCAAAGAAGTCTTTGTGTTGTGCTTTGGATTACGAGTATTTCCTTCTGTCAAAGCCACACAAATTCTGCCTAAAATGGGTTTCTTTTTGTAGTACAAAAACATAAGTTAGTAAAAAGATGCTAAGATGACCCTTTGGATATGATGGTCTCAGTTGAACTAACTTGCCCTGTGGCATGAGCAAAGCCATAAATTCCTCTGGACCTCAGTTTTCCTAACTACAAAATGGGGAGGGTAGACTGGGATTTGTGATCCTGTCAGATTCTAATATTCTATGATTCTAAGATTCTTCCCTTGCAAGCTATTCAAAAGATTAAATGTAGTGCACCTGGCTAGGCCCTAACAATGGATAAACCTTAATGCTCCAGAAGGAAATGTGAGACTTCATTCTAATAAAAAAATATATACCTCTCACTGCATAATTAACAGACTATTTTCAGATACATTTTTCATTTGACCCCTATCAAAAACCTTTGAAATAGTGATTTTCATTTCAGTTCAGTTCCATGATGGAACTGAAACTCTGAATGAGTAGTAAATATCTTTTCCAAGATTCCACATTTAGTGAAGGATGAGTCATGGATTTAAACTATAGATTTGGAGTATTGTTCTTACTACTCCACGATGCCTGGCAATTTCTTATAGAAGGAGATTTTTTACTCCATCGTTACAGATTGCAAATGTTGGTATTAAAAATTATGCTGTGGCCACATATTCTTTCATGAAAGGATGATAAGAAACTGGTTAAATAATAAAGTTTAAAATCTTATTGGGCTTATTTCATAAGCATTATGAAGGTAAAAGGCCCATAAAAAATTAAATGCTATAGTTCAACATACATTCATTCCTTTATTCATTCTTTCATGAATTTAGCACATATTTGTCAAATGCCTACTATTGATAGACATGGTGTTGAGAGACATAGCATTGAATAAAATAAAGTTCCTGCTCTCATTAAATGTATAATCTCACAGGAAAAACAGAGGAATAAGAATCGCCGTGTTATAATGTTCTACTAGGAAATGTTTAGGGTGCTATAGGAGCATAGAGGACAAACCCATTACACAAGGACAGTTTGCTGATTTGCATAGTGAATGTCAGAAGTGGGTTTTTCACAGATGAAGTTAGTAGCTTGTTAGCATGATTGATGTTAAATATGGGCTCTCATTGGTCATATTAGTGGTATTCAATTATACTGATTATCTAAACTCTTCTAGAGACATTCCACATCCTTGCATGGATAGGATTTAGGACTTTAGTAAAGTCTATAGCCTGCTCCCTTAGGGATGGTATCTGAGCCTTATCCTAAAAGGTACTGGTCTTGTTTGTTTTGAGGGATTTCTGATGTCTTTCTGATATAGACCATAATGGAAATAGAATCTTTCCCCCACAGTATTGTCACATCTGGCTCAAGGGAACTTGTCATGTAAGATAGTGAGTGAAACAACTAATGGACAGAGCTGGACTTAATTGAGCTTCCAGAACTGGTGATGTGACCTATTTGTCCTTGCTTGCTCATAAGTGTTCATATATGTAGCAGAACTGAGATGGGGACTTGCATTTATTACAACCCAGTAGTGAGATTATAGGGGAGTAGCTAACTTCACCTACCAAAAACTTTTAAGAAGTTAATAATATTTACCAATATGACCCTAAGAGTGATGCATGACTAAATTGGCTTAGATAAATACACAGTATACACACACACACACACATACACACACAGTTGCAAAAGTTTAAAAAAGTAAAAACATCTCATACCATATTAATTTCTTCCTCTCTCTCTCTCTCTCTCTCTCTTTCTCTTTCTCTCTCTCTCTCTTCCCTCCTTTAATTTAAATAGAGCATGGTCCATATGGGTTAAGAGATGCAGATATAACTTAATTTGTTTAGAGGGTGAAAAATTTCTATAGAGTAGATACACTCATTTATTTTACTATTGACCATATACCGCTATTAATGAATACTTCCAGTTTTATTTTATTTTTATTTTTAAAACATTGCTATAAGCACCCTGAACTAAGAACCTCAGTATCGATGTTTTTATTTATATAAAATGTAATTTTTAAAGCAAGTTTTCTAAGTTAAATGGAAGTTTGATACATTAAAATGAAGTATATTTTAATATAGGTATATTCCCAAGTTACTTTCCAAAAAATTTGTAGTAATCGACAAATTCCCACATCTCATTCATTTATGTGAATGCCGGTTTTCTAGTATTCTCTGCAGCTCACAACAGTATTGCTCTTTTTACGTTTTCTCAGTTTGCTGGGTCAAAGTGGTACATCCTTGTTGCTATATCCGGCATCTCCCTGACTACTGAGGTTAAGCCTTTTTTTCTTGTATTTTAGTATTTTTGTGTTTCCTCTCATGCAAATGTCCTATTTATATTATTTGCCCAATTCTAAAGTTTGCCTTTGCCTTTTAAAATTTGTAGGAGGATTTAGAATAGTAGAAATATTAAGTTTTTGTTTGCCATATAGTTCATGTTTTTTCCTAGGCTGCCGTTTGCTTTTTGATTTTGGTATGGTATATTTTGCCATGTTAAAAACACATCTTTTTTCCTTCATGCCTTCTGGGTTTCCTGTGATTAGGAAAGTCTCCCACAAAACACGTTTAAAATATTAAATAATCTATCTTTAAAAAAAAATGTTTTTTTTTACATAAAGATGTGCACTAAGAGGTCTTTTTCTTCCAGGAGACTAGCCAATACTATTTATAAATGAACTATTTATTTTTATGGAAAGAGAATGCCACATCTTATATTTTAAGATCTCAAATGCATTGGATCTTTTTTAAGATTTTCCGTTTGGCTCTTGCCAACCTATACTATCAGAACAGTAGACTTATGGTCTTACTTTCCTTGGTTAGTTATTATGATTAATAAAAATTAATCAAGTAAAAAAGCAAGTGATTTAAATTTAAAAAGCTTATTATTCAGATAAAAAAACAAATGGGAACAGACACTAAATCAATTTTACTGAACGAAGCAGCTTTGGAGACCTGTTTTTGTTACCTCAACTTCAGTTTGTTCATCCATAAAATGGACATTTATCATTGCCACCTACTTCACAGGTTTATTGGAAGGAGCTAAAGAGATTAAACATAGAAAATAGCTTGTAAATTCTACAGAGTGTTACAAATGTTAGTTATTATTATTCACATGTTAGAATAGGTGGGACACCTATTTCTTTATGGACTATGAATAGGTAAGCATGATGACATCTTATGAAGTGTCACCAGCCCGTTCCTGCTTCTCTCACTCAGAAAACAGGAATGGTCCACAAGACTTTCAAATGAGATGCGTTTCCAAAGCCCTGGCAACCAATTGGGAGGAACTATATATAGAAAACAAATGGTGATGATGAACACTGCAATGTGGAAAAGCTGCCTCCTCAAATCCGCAGGTTCAATAGACTTAAGCATCCCACTTTGTGGCCTCGCCTCGGGACGATTCTAAGAGGATCATTTCCCCCATGGTAGGCTGGGTAAAGGGTGAAAGGTTAACAGGCCAATCCCAAGATAAGGTGTTGGCCCAAATTAGGTGCTTAGAACATTTGCTGAAGGACTTAGACTGCTGAGTTTTTCTTTCCACCAGCAAAAGTATTTAGGGAACAAAAGAAAGACTTTTGTGTGAAAGAATTCAAGAAATTTAGTTAGGTCCTGTCTTCCCTATGGAAACCAAAAGGGAAAAAAATTTTTCCCTCTATTTTAAGGAGACAGTCACACACAAATAACACTAAAGTTTGTTTTCTGGTTTGAGAATCAACATCATATTGGTATGACTCCCTGTTTAATACCTTTTATTTGGAATTATTCTTCCAGTGAGACCAAGCAGAACCACCAAGAAGTACATATGGTTGCCCGGTACTCTGGCATCTAAATACTTCCAGTATCTGCTTTACTATTTAGGGCAATGAATTCTCCAGTGAAATCTAGTCTTATGTCAAGGGCAGGAAGAAGGAGACAATTTTAGAGTTTGAGGAAAAACATATAGTTGGACACCTGCTCTCACCCATAACCTCACATATTCCAAAGCCAAAAAATTTTCTTCAGTCACTCTGCAAAGTACGTAAGTAAGCACTGACTTTGGCTATGTTGTTATCAAAAGATGAAATTCTACAGCAATGAGATCACAGACCTGGAAAATGGCATTTTTGAAAGGAGAGAAAATAATTTATTTTAGGCTTTTGTACAACATACTCTAAAAGGTCCCTGGTCAATTTAACCTGGTACCAGAACTCTCCTATCAGTTTTCTTAATTCTGAAGATATTAGCATAGCCCGAAGCTCCAGTGGTGCAATTGGTTAGCATGCGGTACTTATATGAAGATGTTAGCATAGCTAGAATGCAAAGGCTCACAGTAACAAATCCATATAAAATTGACACTAGTTAAATAAGAGTTTACTTTGATTTTGCAAGGACAGGCTGGAAATATTTTAAAACCAAAGCTATTTATTGTATATGAAACTAATTCCAGAATCTATAAACTATAAAATTTAAAAACTTAGGGGTATAGAACCAGATACAAGGTAAATTGGGGGGTGGTTATAGTGATGGTGGCAATTATTCAATCTACAAAAGGAGTTGCAATTAGAATTCTTTTGGATAGCAAGAAGTCTAAATGAGTTTAATTGATATGGTATACAGAAAACAAAAACATGAGTTACTTACCTTCTATGTAAGGTAAAATAAAATGCCCCCAAAGCAATGATGAGCCTGAAACCCAATTCTGTAGCAACATGAAATCCATCTAACCTGAGACCCAAATGAGCACAGTTTGTTCATCAGTTGCTCTTTCAAGTAAAAAGAGCATTTCATGAGAAAGCAGCTGGTCAGCTCAGAACTTGAACTATCACACAGTGTTTTACCTGGAGGTAATCATCATGCTTTGGAAGTGCTTTACATGTACTTCCCAGGTCATCGCACAGAACATTATAAAGATTGTATTCAAGGGTCAAGAGTTAATAAAATGAATAATTTCTACTGCTTCATCAAGGAAATTCTTAAGAGAGCCTTGAATATTTTCTTTTCCTGCAAGTGTGTGGTGGTGAAGAACACAAGCATTACGCTCACATGCCATGCCTTGATTTGTGCTAGGCCTCCAGTTTTACCATTATTGCTTTTGCATTACTACCATCAGGGCAAATATCAACATAGTGAAAAAAGGCAAATAGCATCTTAGTACAAAATGAAAAGAGTTTTGACCTCACAGACTACCTTTGAAAACTACTGTGCCAGACTTCAAGCGAGACAAAAACAAGGCCTATGTCCAGAGGTGTACTGGACCAGCTTGCACTGGCTTGCAAGACTAGTTGTTAACTTTTCAGAAATTTTTGAAAGGTGGCTGACATTACACTGGCTGGTTGATATCAGCCACAGTAGGAATGTTTACACAGAAATCAGCAGACATTACAAATCAGGGTCTTTTTCTTTTTTCTTCCAGAGAGCTGATTGTTAAATATCTGCCAGCACACCATAGTCTGTATTCCTACTTCTTTGTGAATCAGCATGTCCCACTGTGCCTGTCACGTATAGGTATTTAAAGAAAACTTGTTAAATAAACAAGAGTAAATAGTAAGTTTGCTAATGCTTGATTGCCTCTGGGTTAACTGATTATTTAGCTCCATAATTCCTTTTCTGAAACCCTTGGTCCAGGATTCAGATAAAAAAAAAAAAGAAATCTGAGAATGATAATATCAAATGTATAATACGCATTATGGAAAACCCTCAGCAGTGTCTACAACAGCACCTCGATGGGATAGAAAAGTTATCAGAAGCCTCACGTCAGTTCATGCCAGGTTCTGCCAAAATAAGTCATAAAAAAAAAAAAAAAGAAACCCTTAGGTTTTCTGAGCTTTGGGGACTTCAGAATTGCAGAAAAGGAGTGTGGCCCCCTGTTAGGCTTTGAGCTGGCAGAACTGGGGAATCTGACCCTGTCTGGTAGTTATCTCTCCAAGGAAACTGCCCAGGTGAGCCAGTCAGACTGACACCTCTCCTCAGAGGCACATTCCACAGGTAGGCTGTACAAGGTTCATTCTCCGTAGGTGAGAAACCAGGTCATTGTCCTGAGCCATGTAGAAAACAAACAAACAAAAAAAAATGAGGGCTCCGTGCAATTCCCAGAGAGTAGTGAGCGGATGGAGTCTAGAAAGGCTGAAGTAGTGATAATGTTGAATAAAATTCCCTCACTGCCCCACAGCAGTTTCTCAGGCCCTTCTGCTTGTGGGGAAAGAAGAAAAGCCCCTCTTATGTTGCTGTATATGCCTAAACACCCAATGGCTGCATGTATTAACTTTATATCTTTAGTGAGGAGTCACGTCAGACCTACCACAGGCCTAAAGATGGCTCCTGCTGGGCCCCCAGTATGGGGGCAAATGGTGGGGCTAAGAGTGCAAGCACAGCATGAATAGGCCTAAATTAGGCTGGGCGTAATAACGCGTTTACTAACACCTGTATTAGTCCTCTATCACTAGGGGTGAACTGCTGTCCAACAAGCCATAATCCCATAAGCTTTTCATTTGCATATCCCTCATTAGCTGATCAAAACTTGAAGAAGGCAGGTTTCTGCAGCTGCTGGTCCCATTCCTTCACACTGCCTGCCTGGGTGGTTTTGGTAATGAAGTCATGTGGGTGGATGTGAGGTTTATATGTATGGAAGGGATTAAGAGTATTAGAATCTGTGTGAGCTGATGTTGCCATATTCTCTCTACTGGAGCCCAGTAATTGGATGGGAGGAGAAATGGCAGACCCATTAGTTTTGTCTGTTTACTCAGAAGCAGGGTGCTAGAGATTCAATTTTGCTTTCTTTGGCTCCCTCGCCTTTGTGAAGCAAGCCTGCTTTGTCTCCACTGGCTCCAAGCACCTCCAAACACCAGCCCTGCTAAGGCGATTCAGCCACAAAGGAGAGACGTTGGTGACTAAAGGCCCCAGGAGAAGAAAATGCAGCCCCAACTCAAGTACTACTTGAAGGCAGCCCCATCCCGCCTCATCCAATCCTGAGAGAGAGGGCAAGAGATAATTGAAATTTATCAACACTTCTGCAGCCTTTTTTTGATTATTTTATTAGTTCTCCACATTTGGGATTAACAATCCTCAGCATCAAATGCACCGCAGCCTCCTTATTTGGGAAATGAATGGTTAGACATTTCAGAGGCTTCACAAAGCAATTGTTGTACTTGCTGGGTTTGCATAATTTTAATAGACAAAAAATAACACGAGGAAAAAAAAATCTATTTCCTGTGCTGTTTGTACAGCTGGAGACAGAGCTCCTCGTGCTTGATGATGTAAGAGATGCACCATTGTCTCGCCCCTCACCCAGACAATGCAGTCCCACTAATGTTGTTAACAAAACTGGACTGGGCAGTTCTGAAAACTTTGAAGCCGAACATTGTCTCCAAAGTATGTATGGGGCGCCACGGAGAGAACGATGTTTATTCATCAGCAGTGCTGGGGTTTGCAAAGCCTGGAGATGAGGACTTGCACCAGCGACGAGTGAGGACGGGCGATGTGGACTGATCCCAGGGATGGAGCTTGGAGTCAGAGCATATAGGGGGATAATATGTGAATTGGGGACATTTCTTTCTCTTTGTTAAAAATACTGGCAAAGTAAAAGAGATTATTTGAACTCAAATTTTGTGAGGGCTTATTCTACATTTTCGGTGTTCTTTATTAAAAGCCACAGTCCCCACCCCTAAATTCTGATGTGAAACTTACTGTGCACATAGTTCTATCACTTAATGAAATATTCCATTTCAATTGGGTTTATGTTTTTAAATGTCTTTAATGATATTTAAAGAACACATTAAAACATATCCCAAATGCAAGTTTGAATGTCTGAGTTAGGTTGTTTGCAGGGTTTTTAGTGAAATCTTTTAGCGAGTAGATTAAGGGATTCAAATGACCCCCACACCCCCATACCCCTGCCCTAGGCAATTGCATAGAAATGTAATACCAGTTATTACAAAAGGATTCCCACTGTTAAATCAAATCTATAAAAACAAAATGAACAAACAATCAATTCAGAAAACCAAATAAATAAATAAAAACACTACACAATAGCCATCCTATTGGCACCTTTATGTCTTTACCAATCAGTAAAACAAAACTTTTCCATTTCTGTCTCCCTCTTCCTTTTCTATTTCCCTCTGCCTTTATTATTTTAATCATTTTTTTCTACTCCTGGTAACATTGTTAGTAAAAGCAATTGGATCCCCTGGGCCCAGTGCTCAATTCAGCTAACATTTTGGAGCCCCTACTCTGTTGTATTTCAGTTGGGGTTAGAAAGCACGCAAGATTTCAAACACAGCCCTGCAATGCCAGTGGGGATTAAAGGAAATCTGGTTAGAAAGATAGTGAAAAGAAAATAGGAGAGTTTTTTCATGGCCCATATAGTGATTCTTGAAACCAGAGATCCATTGACTCTCAAGAGTAGAATGAACCTCATAGATCCAGCGATATGACCTACGTTCTCTCTTAGCAAACTGTCAATGTACCCCTATGTATTGCAAGCATTTTTTACCTATCAGGTTCTTAAATTTTTATAACCCTGATCTACAAGTTGATCTTCTAGCCACTTTGCCTCCCTTTCAAGCTTATCTTTGCATAATATAGTCTTCATGAGGAAGGAATTTTAAATATTTGAGCACCCACTTACCATATAGCCGGTGCCAACAGGCAGTATCCTGATAAAAGGAAATAATTATTCTCATTTATATATAATGAAACCGAGGCTCAGAGAGACTAAGCAGCCTACTCAAGGACACACAGCATTTAATCAGATCAGCCGCCCTGATCTTCCGCTACATGATAAACCACTCCAAAGTATCTGGTTAAAAACAACCACCATTTTATTATTTCTCTCAATTCTGTGGTTTGGCTGGAGGTGTTGCTGGTCTGGGCTTGTGTGACTGGGGCTAGATGGTCTAGGATGGCCTCACTCACAGGACTGGGCCTCAGCTGGGATGGCTAGGATGGCTGGCTCCCTCTCTATGTCATTCTTAAGGAAGCTAATGGAGACTTGTGGTGGCAGCCTTTCAAGAGAGTGAGAACAGAAGCTGCAAGGCCCACTGAGATCTAGGCTCAGGACTCGTAGTTACATTGTGCATTCCAGTGACCAAAGCAAGTCACAAGGCCAGCCAAGGCTCAAGGGGTGGGGAAATAGATTCTGCTTCTTGCTGGGAGCAACTTAAGAGAAGGTTTGATCATTTGCAATTGAACACCATGGTCTGTGGTCTATGCTTTTAACTTTGGAGCCAGACACTGTATGTTCTGATGTTGGCTTTACTAGGTGATACCCTGGAAGGTTAACCAACCGCTTCCTGCCTATTTTCCCACCTGTAAAATGAAGACAATAACAGGACCCTCCTGAAAGAGTGGTTATGAAAATTAGTGAATGAATATGTATAAAGCACTTAGAATATTGATTGTTAACAGAGCTGCACAATACTATATCAGTGATTATTATTATTATATTGTTGTTGTCATTGTTAACTGAGATGTTGTATTGCTATCTCAATCTTTATTAATGTTTAGTATGCACTAAGACCTGGGGACATAAAACAAAGGAGTTGGGTGTGAAAGATATAATATTTATCACTTATTTATGTAGGCTCCATGTAAGGTGCTTCACATTAAATATTTCACATAATTGTTATAAGAATAGAATAGGATAGGTGTTACTCTCCCTGATTACAGGTAAAACTAGGTTAGTAAGACATGGTCTCCTTTTTCAAAACACGTAAACTCTAGTGTGGGAAACATCACCAAAAAATAACATTTGTTTGGCTATTTCACAATGCACTCACGTACATTATTAACTCACCAGAGCTCAATAGCATTTTTGTCATCCCTATTAAGCAGCTGAAGACAATGGTGTGCAGAGCAAGTTAGCATCAGAGAGGTCCAAAGCTACTACAAAGAGCTTAGGTTAGGACTGGTATCTTCAGCCACTTGGCTACAGGCTTTTCCATGATGCCCTGATGTCACCTTTATTTAAATCACCAAGTGTCATGTGAGGAGGGAACACATCTCCAGAAATTGCTAAGGAAAACATCACTGTGTGAAGGCAGAATAGCCAAAAACAGGAAAAGACAACTGCCCCTGGTACATTCCATACCCTGTTACAGCAACTTAAGTTGTTTGTTGAAATCATTTTTGGATATGGTGTGCCTATTAAGCAGACGTGGCAACACTAACGCACCATTGCCTTCTCAGGACTAGTTATAGAGCCCAGTTCATAACAGGAAAGAGCTCCACAGCTGGCTTGGCTTGTAGTACACTCACAGACATAAAACATTAACCTAAGACTAGGATGGCCACTACTGGAGCAGCTTTAGAAAATTGGGATCCTCCACTTAATTTAGGGTGGCCCCAACTCCTAGTCAAGGCTAGATTGGCACATGTGGCTCCCTTCACACATGGAGAGGACCAATATACGCCATCAGAAAGAGCAGGAGTTGGAGTCAGATGGACTCCACACACGTTCTTCAATCTGTGAATCTAGTTTCCTCACAAGTAGTAAGAACACTTTTAGAGGACTTTTCTGTGGATGGTGTGAGGTCCTGCGTATAAAGTGCAGAGCACAGTGCCTGGTACACGGTAAACTCTTCTTATGGTGAAAGGTGACTTGATAGTATTGAAGCAAAGAACCCAGACACGTCCAAATCCTGCCCTGCAATCTCCCCTCCTTTTGAGAGAGCTAAACACATGAGGAACAAGAGCAAAATGGAAATCAAAGTTCCATTTTGGCATTAGCTGCTTGCACATCCTTGTCCTGAATTTGGAAAAGTTGTGGAGTGTGTGGTTTTAGATGGAGCATTAGGCAGAGCCTTTGCATGCTCCTCCCAAATTTAAATCTCAAAATTGTCTACCCTGTGGTAGATTGCTAGGGGTGGAGGTCCAAGAAAAGAGGGAGAAAAAGTTGGCCAGATTTGGAAAGAGAGAAAAAGAGAGAAAGAGGAGAAAGAAGCAGGAGGAGGGTTTTGGGGAGGAAGAGAAAGAGGAGGAGACAGACTGTTGGGCCATCTCGATGTGCTGGGCCGGGTCTAGATCTGCACTTGACACAAAGGTGGAAGGAAATGGTCGGGCTTTATTAACACAGTGACCCTGTCTATTGGTAACCATGGTCTGTTCAATGTTTTAGATTATTATTATTCAGATTAGCAACCCTTTTCCCCTTGATGGAGGTCATGAAAGGTGAGTGGAAGTAGCCTGAGCATTGGGAGACAAGCCTGAAGACTCACCTACCCTACAGCACACAGAATACTGTCACTATAATTATGGTCATTGATATTGTTGCTGTTGCTACATTTCTATGATTCCATGTCCTCACTATTAGGATAAAGGAAATTGAGTAGTGAGGACTAAGGTTCTTTTCAGCTCTGAATTAAGGGTAATAATGTTTCAAAAAAACTGTAGATAAATAAAAACCTATAAATCAAAATTCATTGTTTTATAATGATATATTGAGAGAGAGTGTGGCACACAAATAGAGCACAGAGAACCATGCTTGGGCATATTATTTAACCCTTCTGAGTTTTAGTTTCCCTATCTGTAAATGAGAACTAATGATAACTATCTCCCAAATTGGGGAGAATTAATGAGCTAGTGTAGAATAAAGCCTTTTATGTGGTCAAGTTTCAAATAATGATAGTTTATTATTATTACTGAAAATATAGCATAAAATTATAGTGAATTCTGACCTTTATTATGCTATTCAATATACTTCTATTTTTGCAGCTTTAAGTTTATCATTTCTTACCCACCGCCTCCCACTACCATTCCATACCCCCACAGGCCGTGTTCAGGTGGAATAGAAATAGCATTAGATTCAGACTCAGGAAGAACTAGAATTGAATCTAATCTAAATAATTTTACAGTTTTGTGACTTGGGACAAAGAACTGATTTCTCTGAACCACCTTCTTACTTAGATAATAATTCTGAGGCAATTATTATCTAAGTAAGGGTCAAAACTTGTGGTTGTTGACCCCATTATCAATTCTTTCCTTTTTTATCTGGGCATATAGCCATCAAGGTACAAATCTACATTTCCCAGCTTCCTTTGCAGCTGGTTACAGTCACATGACTAAATTTTGGCCAGTGAGATATAATTAGTAGTGTTACATGGCCTTTCTTTAATCTTTCCTATTTCTTGCAACAAAGGCATGATGGCTGGAACTCAACAAACTTCTTGGCCCCTGGGGATATTTGAACAGAGAGCTGAAGAAGCCTAAATCCTGAGACAGTGGGGCTCTTTACCAGCCATGTAATGACTACCTCTGACCATTTCACGAATGATTAAAAATTATCAACCTTGTTCAAAATAGTTTAATATTAACTTTTATGTCCCTTGTAGCCAAACCTACATAAGGTAATGAATGTTAAATTGCTTGGCACATTGTTGGCACTCAGTAATTTTAGTTTCTTTTTTCATCTTCCCAACAAGTTCATTCTTCTTACTATAGTCGGGGAGCCTTTACTAAATTCAAATATTAAATGAGAAATTCCACAGGTGTGCTTATGTTATCCCCATTTCAAAGTCATAGATGGAGTTATGACAAAGATCGAATGAAGTAATTCTGTATAAGTACTTTTTACGTAGCAAAACTATCTGAGTGAAAGTGTCAAGACTCTTCCCACTAGGCCATGCCCTCTCTGATCAGCCCTGCTCTTCCCCTCTTCCCCTGTCCCTCTCAACCCCTCTTTCTTCCTACCTCATTTTCTAACTACAACAAACTGAACACCTCATACACAAGTCTCAAACTTTTCTACTGATGGCAGAGAAAAATAAGCACAGACCCAGGAATATCTGGAGACAAACTCTGAGCAGCTTTATGGAAAAGCCCAACCTTCATTGAAAGTGTCAGATTTTAGCTCAAAAACTTAATTTGAATATTTTTTCTCCTCTACCATTTCCTCCTATTTACATTAATAAGACTATACTGTGCAAATCATGCAACCTTGAGTAGACTGTGGCTTTGAGAATGCCCCAGATCCAGACCTAGATCTGAGAACGAAGCCCACATATGTCACATCTCTGTGCTTCTTTGTGCTGTTTCTTCTGCCAGAAATGCCTTTCCTTGAACTTGGACCCTGTAGCCTTTACTGTAAACATGTTCTTGATTCCCTCAAGGAGCATGTTGTACATTCCTTCCCTATAGTACTTAGGAGATAATCTCTAAAATGGTACGTGTGGTGGGGGGAGGTGGGGGTACTGAGAGTGGCATGGGCTGTCTCTTTTGTTAGTCTACCATATCTTCCAGGGACATGACTGCAATTTTATAGCACCATCACCACTATAACTACCATAACTCCATCCCCCTCAGGCCCCATTAGGGCCCAGCACTGTGCAGAGTCCGTAGTTACTTCTCATTAAAGATCAGACAGAATGAATAAATGAATAGACGTTCAACAAATAAATGAAAAGAAAGAGGGCAACTTTGTGAATCTTAACCTCAGATTTCACCCACATGCACTGTCTAGTTTGGCCTGGGTCAAAGCCAGCCATGACCTTCTGCATGTATGTGGCTTACTCTACTTTTAAACTGAGCCCTGAATACTTCTACGTGCGCAATAGAAAGATAAAGGCAACCACCTCCAACTCAAGTCAGTCAAGTCAGGAAACTCCACTGCCAATGTCCCAGTGGTCACAGAAATGTCAATACTATGACGGTTGATGCTAAGCTCCACACACCCCACGTTATCAAATGCCAGTTAGCTTCGTTTTGTCTGGTCTGTCAGCACCATTTACTACTGAGCAGGTCCCTTATCTTTATTGATCACTTAATTTATCTTTTCTTAACTTCCCTTGCACCGTCTGGTGCCATGTGTCTGTCTGTTGAGGCTGTCATGACTGGTTTGCTTTTGAAATAATAGGGGCAGCAGGTGGTGTGACTAAGTCGACCCTTTGCAGAATGGGGGACCATTCCCAGTCCCTGTCTCAACCTGCCAGTGCGTCTACACCCTCCCAGCTGTTCCACATTAAAGCAGTCAACTGTGACTTTACAGTCCAGTTTTACACAACTGTTTTACAAACCGGGAAGAAGGTCTTTTGTCACAAATTCTTTGTCAGGAAGTAGAATGCTGGGGCGAGAAAGCCAGTTTGAGACTGGGTGCATGTAAATGACTATGCAGATAGATGCATACTCCTCTGCAGTGGCGAAGGGGGTGTGGATGGGAGTGGGAGGCTAACTGGCAGAAGACTCCTAGCTCTTGGGATGATTTAGTAAAAGGAGCAAGTGCTCTTTCAACACTATGTCAGCGTCAGACAGACCATCTTCTCCATGAAAGGCTTCATTCCTCTTGTAAAGTGAAAGTAAGGGCAGTTAGTTAGAGCCCTGTGTCCTGGGGTTAATACTCTAGGGGCAAGTTTTATGCATTTGAGAAAACAGCAAGATTATGCCTTTGGGACTCAAAAATCAAGTGTGTTTATAATTTGAGGCTTGTAATCAGAAGTGAGAAGAAATGAGACAAAGTGAAATGAGCATGGATTTTTGAGTCAGACAGATTCAGGCTCCAAAGTTAACTGACTTTGACATAACTCTCTATTAACAACATGGTATGTTAAAATTATTATTTCTTAACATAGAAGAACTCTTTCATATGACATTTACTCTATTAAATAGAAGCTGACTTATCAAAATGTTTAAATAATTAAAATCTCTCACTTGCTCTCTCTCTCTCTATACACATACACACACACACACACACACACACACACAACCTAAATTTTGGTTATAAGCAAAAAGACAATGGGGAAATTATTAAACTTAGCATTGTGGAAAGAGTACATTAGACTGAAAGTCAGAAAATCTTCCATTCTTTCTTATAAATACTAAAAAGCTTTTTGCATTTAGGCATATCACTTAAGCTCACATATCACTCACTATGAGCTTAGTAAAGTGTATTAAATGTAGTTTATATCTAAGGTGGGTAAAGTGTCAGGGAGAGTGACAAGGAGAGTGGCACCATTGTCTCTGTTTGTCCTTATTTATATAGGTTTGAAGAACGTGAATTTCTACTTTCTTTTAGGTATTAGAATTGCACCTTTAGCTCTTCCCCACCCTGACTCCTCCCTAAGGTAGGCAAGGGCTAGAGTCCTATTCCTGGGAACACTTCTCTCTCCTGGGTGCTGTGGGGTATTTCCACAAGGCCTGTGCTTCTCTTTTTCTGGTTGGCTGACCTAGAGGTCATAGGTACAGTACTCTCCTTCCAGCCCTCACCTCTTTCTGCATGTGATGAGCAAACCTGGGTTAGAATCCAGGCCCTGTCTTCTAAAGCAGAGATACTCATATGTGACCTACTGACAAAAATATGTATGAGTGACCCATGATAACTAATGCAGACACCGTCATTAAGCATTTAGAAATCTGTCAATTCAACCTAGACTAAATTAATTAATAAGTATGAAGCAAGCTCATTTTTTTTCACATTAAAAACTCTAAATATTGATGTAGCCAAGAGGAACATGCAAGCATTACATGGAAAGCACATAAGCGCTTTAATTAAGAATCTAAGATTCCATCTATGTAACTAAAAAATTATTATCAAATTAAAACCAAATCAAGCAAAGGGAAGGACATAATAAAAATAAGAGCAGAAATCAATAAAATTAAAAACTAAATAATACAGAAAACCAATGAAGTTAAAAGTGGTTCTTTGAAAAGATTGATTAAATTGATAAATCTCTAGCCATGCTGATTAAGAAAAAAAGGGGAAAGGCATAAATCATTAGGAATGAAAGAGAAGACATCAATACATGCCCTACAGAAATTAAAATGATAATATGGTAAATATCTCTGTGCCAATATATTTGATAACTTGCGTAAAACAAATTCTTTGAAAGATATAAACTACTCAAGAAGAAATAGGTGATCAGAGTTGTCCTTTATTCATTAAAGCAATTCCATTTATCATCAAAAATTTTTCTACAAGTAATACTTCAGGCCAAGATGGGGTCATCGGTGATTTCTACCAAATATTTAAAGAAGAAATATGCTAATTTTATACAAACTCGTACATAAACTAGAAAATGAGAAAACATTTCCTCAGTGATTTTATGAGGCCAGCATTCCCTGATAACAAACCCAGGGGAAGACATTATAGAAAAAGAAAACAACTAAAAAAGCTAATATCCCACAAGAATACTAAGACAAAAATTCTTAACAAAATTTCATCAGATAGAATCCATTGATATATAAATGATTATATATACATCATGAGCAAATAGAGTTTCTCTTGAAAACGCAAGCTTGATTCAACATTTGAAAGTTAATCAATTTAATCAATCAAGTCAATGGAATCAAAATAAAATACCCCATGGTCATATCAAGAGATACAAGAAAGCATTTGACAAAATCCAAAACCCATTCATGATAACATTTTTAGCCAATGAGAAAAGCACTTCCTCAGGGGTTCCCTGATGGTGTAGTGGCTTAAGGCTTCGGCATTGGCGCTGTCAGTGCTGCGGCCTGGGTTCGATTCCCGGTCAGGGAGCTACCCACATACCAAAAAGCAAAAAAAAAAGAAAAGCACTTCCTCAACTTTTAAAGGTCATCTATAAAAACAAATTAAAGCTAACATTATATGACATTTTTTAAAAGGCAAAAGTATAGGAACAGGGTCAGAGTTGCCAGGGGCTAGCATGAGGTAACTATTTGGGGATGATTTGAATATTTTATATCTTGATTGGATGGTGGTTATATGACTATATATATAGCAAAACTCACTGAACCACACATCTAAAAAGGGTGAATTTTACTCAGTGTAAATTATATCCCAACAAACCTGATTTATTGTTTAAAAGTGTTATGACTGGGAGTTCCCTGGTGGTGTAGTGGCTTAAAGCTTTGGTGTTGGCGCTGTCAGGGCTGCGGCCTGGGTTCGATTCCCAGTCAGGGAACCACCCACATACCAAAAAGCAAAAAAAAAAAAAAAAAAAAAAAAAAAAAAAGTTATGATTGACGACTCTTACAAAAAGCTTTGGATTAAAACCAATATGCAGGTGAGTTCAGTCTACTTCTTAAGGAACAACTATGCATATGTATTTAAACTGTTCCAGAAAATAGAAAACACGTGAAGAGTTTCCCAATGTTACACGAGAATAGCCCAAAACTAATAGCACAACTTCACAAAAATAGGAGTTAAATAAAACTCCAGGATCTTGATTATAGATATAAATATATCATATGAAACACTAGCAAACCTATTAGAGCAATATGTTAAATGAATAATACACCATAGCCAAACAGGGTTTATTCCAAAATTTCAAAAATGTTTCAACATTAGTAATATATTAACATCTATTCCTAGTTTTGAAAAAACTCAATAAACAAAAAATAATATAAGTCAATATGCAACTAAAATAGAATATTATGAAATTATCAGCCAAAATCCTTCTAAGTAATGAAATACCAGAAGAAGAAATGAAATAAAAAGTCATAAAGGTAGAGACATAGTTATAATTATTACAGATTATATAATTTTCTACTTGGAAAACCCCAAAAAATAAGTGCAAAGAAATTCTGCCATATGGTACAACAAGGATGAAACTTGAGAACATTATATTAAATGAAATAAACCAGTTACAAAAAGATAAATACTGCCTCATTTTTATATGAAGTATCTAAGTAGTCAAACTCATAGAAAGAGAAAGTAGAATGTGGTTACCAGGGTCTAATGGGAGGAAGGAGTGGGAAATTATTCAATGGGTACAGTTTTAGTTTTGCAAAAGAAAAATGTTCTAGAGATCTGCTGCACAACAATGTACATATAGTTAATACTGGTGTGCCATGCACTTAAAATTGTTAGAGATAGTAAATTTTATGCTTTCTGTTTTTTACCATGATAAAAAATATACTACTGGAGCTAATTAGAATATTTGCCTATATTTCAGTAATAATCCATGACTAGAATATTAGAGAAAGTAGTAACCAGTTGGAAAATATAATGGAAAAACGGGTGTCAGTAGTAATGACAAGAAAAACAATATAATATCTTGGATAAACCTAAACTTGCAGAACCTATTTAAAATAACCAAAGAACTTTATTGAAGAACATAAATAAAAACTTGAATAAATGTTGAGACAAAGCTTGTCCTTCAATGATGAGGCCAATTATTATAAAGATGTAAACTATTCTAGATTAATCTGTAAGTATAATGAAATTTTAATAAAAATTCTAACTGGATATTATAAACTCAAATACAATTTTAGGTACGTCTAAAATATTGAGGTCTGAGAACAGTCTAGAACATTTTGAAAAGGTGTTGCAATCAATGTTCAGAGCACAGTGTTTATTATGCTAGTCGTTAGATATCACAACATATTATAAAACTATAGTAATTAAAACAGTGTGGCACTGTGTTATTTCATTTTTCAGAAAAAGCAGGAAATTTTTCTGAAGTAAATGCTCAGAAATAACTCTGACATTGTTCTCAGCAATATTTTTTTCTGATATATCTATTCATACAAGGGAAACAAAAAAATAACTAAATAAACATATGGGACTACAACAAACTAAAAAGTTTTTGCACAGCAAAGAAAACCATCAACAAAATGAAAGAACATCCTACTAAATGGAAGAAGATATCTGCTTGCCAATGATACATCTGATAAGAGATTGATACCCAAAATTTATAGAGAACTCATGTAAATTAACACCAAAAACAAACAATTCAATTGAAAAATGGGCAGAAGACCTGAATAGACATTTCTCCAAAGAAATCATACAGATGGCCATTAGGCACATGAAAAGATGTTCAACATCATTAATCATCAGAGAAATGCAAATTAAAAGTACAATGAGGTAAGCAAAAAAAGTCAAGAAAAAAAACCAAGAACTACATGATTCCACTCATATGTGGAACATAAAATTGAAAGCAATAAAGAAACGAAACTCATGGACACAGTCAATAATTTAGTAGTTACCTGAGGGTATGGGGGGAGGGGGTGGGAGAGAAGGAACAGGGACCCAAATGCATGGTGATGGAAAGAGAACTGACTCTGGGTGATGAACACATAATACAACACATAGACGATGTAATGTAGAATTGTACACCTGGAAGCTATGTAATTTTTAGTAACCAATGTCACTCCAATAAATATAACAATAAAAAAACCACAAAGAGGTATCACCTCACACCTGTCAGAATGGCTGTCATCAATGAATCAACAAACAATTGCTGTGCTTGTTTGTTTTTGTTTTGTTTGTTTGTTTGTTTGCTTTTTGGTATGTGGGTAGCTCCCTGACTGGGAATCGAACCCAGGCCGCAGCACTGACAGAGCCAGCACCAAAGCCTTAAGCCACTACACCACCAGGGAACTCCCATGCTGTGCTTCTTTGGATGGAGAAAAGGGAACCCTTGTGCATTGTTGGCAGGATTGCAAATTAGGGCAGCCACCATAGAAAACAGTTTGGAGGCTCCCCCCAAAATTAAAAATAGTACTACTTTATGATCCAGCGATTTCACTTTTAGGTATTTATCTGAAGAAATCAAAAACACTATTTCAAAAAAATAGATGTACCCCTATGTTCACTGCAGCATTATTTATAATAGCCACGATACAGAAGCAACCTAAATGCCCATCAATAGAAGACTGGATAAAGGAGAGTGGTACACATACACAATGGAATATTATTCAGCCATAAAAAGAATGAAATCTTACCATTTGCAGCAACATGGACAGACTTAGAGGGTATTTTGCTAAGTAAAATAAATCAGACTGAGAAAGACGAATACCATATGATCTCACTTACATGTGGACTCTAAAAAACAAAATAAACTAATAAATGAAACAGAAACAAAGTCATAAACACAGATTATAAACTGGTGGTTGCCACGAAGGAAGGTGGAGGCGGGGCTGAGTGAAGAAGGTGAAAGGATAAGAAGTAGTCACAGGGATGTAAAGAACAGTATAGGGAATATAGTCAATAATATTGTAATAACTTTGTATGGTACCAGATGGGTACTATACTGCATAAATTATATAAATGTCTAACTACTATGCTGTACACCTGAAATGAATAAAAAATAGTAGTGAATGTCAATCATAATTGGAAAATCAGAAACATACCTAAATACATAATGAATTTCATATGTGATAAAGGTGAATTTTCAAAATAGTGAGAAAAAGGTATAAGGTTCATTATTCAGTAAATAGAGTTGTGACTACTGGCTAATTATTTAGAAAAAAAGTTATATCTTTACTCCTTATAATATATCCAAATGCCTTAATTATTTAAATGTAAAAGGTACATATTCAAATAATTATAGAATGGAAAAGGACTTTAGGAGATTACATTCTGATGTAGATCTATAAGGAAAGGTTGACAGATTAAAATACATGAAGTTAAAACTTGAATGAGAAAAAATTATAAACATCATTAAGAGAAACAAATGACAAGATAAAGCATACTTGCAATATGATTGATTCCCAAAAGAAAAAGATGAAACTTAACAAATAAATGAAATGAACATTTAGCTAAAAATATAGGCCAAGGACATAATGAGGAATTCATAATAGAATTAATAGAAATAGAAAATACATATAAGAAAAGATACTCAACTTCACTAGTAATCAAATAAATGCAACTTAAAATTGGGCAAATTTTTAATTTAAAAAATATTACCCCCACGTCTTTGTTATGCTGATGGAAGATACAAATTTACACAACTTTACCAGAGAGCAATTTGACAAAAACTCAGAAATATTTATGTCCTTTGGCCCAAAAATCTCCCTGCAAGGCATTTATCTTGAAAGAATATTGCTCAAGTGTGAAATCTGCATTACAGCACTGTTATAATTATAAAATTGGAAACAGTGAAATATCTTACAATAGGAATTTGGATTTAAAAATTTATGAATGTATATACAATTATACGATTGGCTCTCTTGCAACTATTAAAATGATGTTGTAGAAGGATATTTAATAACATAGAAAGATGTTGAAGTAGAAAAGCAGAAGTAAAAAAGGAAAAGCAGATGTAGTACGATCTCATTTTGTAAATTAACAACAAAAAAATACATACAAAGCAAAAAGAGTGGAAGTACAATACAGGCCAAAACGTTAATAGTAATTTTTGTATCTGTATTGTCTAAATTTTCTAAAGTGAAAAATTTCATTTAAAACTGATCTAATTAGTTTTACATTATTTATCTTGTCTGTGTCATTCTTATGTCACAGAGTGACTGTGATAATTATCTTCAAGTATGTGTGATTCTATAGGTCAAGTTGGAGCCATGTTTTTGTTATATATTGTACCCTAATTATTTGGCTAATTATCTATTTCCAGTAGACCATAATCTTTTTCAGACTTATATGCAGTTTCATAATTCTTTTCTTTGATCTATGATGTTTGTTTTATTATATTAATGAAAATGTAATTTTATTATCTGTTGAATCTAATTAAAATTTTGATTTATGATTTATGTCTTTGCTTTCTTCATTTCATTTGTCTAGTAATTTATTCTTATTGCACTTGACAAATTTATAGCTCTGTTATGGATTGGGAATAAAAAAGAAAAAACTGGTTCTTCAGCACAGAGAATTCTAGAAGCACTATTCTAGAAACAGGTGTAAAGGCCCATGTACATGTGTGTGTGTGCACACGCTCATGTGTGCGTGATGTCATTTCCCTTGTAAGTGGTTTGGGTAACTGTCCACTCTGCAGACCCAATCTTTTCTTTATAAGCAGGTAACAATGCTAGAAATTCCACTGGGTCTCAAATACAAAATCATCTTCCAATACAGCTCTACTGGCAATCTGTGACTAATTCTCAACTCTTTCTGAAATTGGAGGGGAAAATGTATGATTGGCCACATCAAACCTCAACACAAAGGTCCTTCTGGTTTTAAAATTCTAAGATTCTATGAGGGATTTATTTAAACAAACAAACAATGCTTAGGGTTGGTTGGTTGTCAGATTAATGTCCAGAAAAGTCTCCTTACCCTAACCCTTTTCACCAATCCCAGACACTTCCCTTCAACTCAGGCAATGGTTACAGATACCTATTCTATACACAGCCCCTCCTCATCTATAACAGGGAAAATAAACAAGGTAGAGGCTGTGTCCTTAAAGGATTTAGAGCTCATCTTAAAAGTAAAATATAAAAAATCCTGTCAGTGTTCCAGAAAGGAAGTTTAGGAAAGCAGAGAACATTTTTCTATATTTTTCGGTTTTTTTCAAGAAGAAATAACAACAGGAAATGTTTACAGTTAAATGTAATCATTTATTTTAATAAAATGTACTACCTTCACTGTATTTACTTAAAAATATCAATACTGTAATTACTATAAAACTGTTACTCAGGTGAAACTGTTTCAAAGACTTTTCTCCATTTACAAGATTTTTAAATATATTTTCCTGTGACTTGTTCTATCAACAACAAAAATGTTTTGTAAGCCATATTGTGTAAAATTTTGTAATAAATTTTTTATCAATGCCATTAGATTCTAATTTATCTATACTTAAATCTAATTGATGCCACTTAGTATATTTTACATAATTTTTGCTAAAATTCTATACAATGGTCAATTTATTATCACATAACAAAAATTTAAAAAAGTAATGTCATTTATATACAAAGCAGCTCAAAATGTTATTGTTAAATGCAAAAAATAGTCAAAATATCAACTTTTAATTTTTTGTGACTTTTTGACACATTTTGGAAAAAAACTTGAAGTCAATTAACACAGTGAAAGGGTTCAGGTTTTCACTGCTATTTGGAACTGTTATCTAAAAAGGCTAGAACCTCCATTCCCAAAGGGCTTGACCCACAGTCTGCAAAACAACCACAGGCAATTAGATAACTACCTTGATTTTATAACACTACACTTCTGTTTTCAATATTAGCTTTTCTGCTTAAATTTTTTTATAGTTATAAGTTTTTCAGTTACGATAATTAACAGACATGACATTAACTTTCTAGTTCGTTGATATTTTCAAGTAGTGCAATGCAAGGTTTATATAGTGTTCCTAATTTCCAGGCTTTTTCTCTGCTAAATGAATGCCAAGACCTTAAGGGAGAATGATGTAAATGATTTCATTTAGAAACTCATAGATCAAAACTCAACCATTTATAAAGAACTTCTTTCTAGAATTTTCCCCCCAGGAAAATGTCTGACATTCCTGATGAAACTATGTATTTCCATTTGTCATAAAATGGGAGTTATGTAATTTATCCTATTTCTTTTTGGATTAAGCCAAATAACTTCATCTCTGTTCAACAATTACTTAACTCTTTCTCCATATGACCTTTTTTTTTAACCTCTCACTTTGTCTCACAATTTTATTTAAACTGCCTCAGAACTTCTATGGAAGTAAGCAAGTATACAGCACTGAAAAGTAAACTAATTAAATTATCAATGGAAGTTTAAGAATGTACTCTATTAGTTTCTTCCTTTCCTTTCACTACTGTTTTGTTGAATTACTTAGCTCTAGAGGTCTTTCAAGAGCCTAGATTTATTTCTTTAATGAAATCCATGTAGTGATGTAATCAGGTAGAAATATTTATTAGGTAAATTGGGTATTATTCATTCTTTTGGTGCTAATGAAATCACAAATGACTTTTGAGGTTTCCAAGACAGATCATTTTTTAAAACAAAAATAAAAAATGTATAATTAATCCAAACCAGGTAGAGGGTAATGGGATTTCCCAAGAAATTTGAAATTGATCTTTAAGAACAAAAATTCAAAACAATATATAAGCTATTTGGACAACATGAAAAATAAACAACGTGTTTTCTTAAAGCAGCATCAAAATGTTAACCTCTAACCAAAATCTGGGGTTCAGGTTTACTCCTGAAAACAAGTGTCATCAGGATGAGCATATATCTAATACCTCTTATATTGTGCATGAGAAATAAAACAGGGTGAGCAGGCAATTGAGATGCTTGCCCTCCCATTCTAGAATTTTGACTTTCTCCAGTTGGTGTTATTTACTGTGATCAAGTGACCCAATAGCGGGGTCTCTCACCTCAGGGACTCAGGGTGTAAATTAAAGAGAAAGCACAAGCGAACAGAGTGTGGTGGTCATTTGAGATGCTGACGGACATTTGTCTACCTCACAAAAGCCTCCTTACAATTGGGCTCAATTTGTCACAAGTGACAGTTTCTGCTCTAAAGAGGCCCAGACCTGGAGTGGCACAGATGCTGTAGTTTTCTCCTCCTTCAGGTTGGACCACAGGGACAAAATTCATCCAGTAGAGTCAATAATTTCAAGTAATCTGCACAACCCCAAATACCTTTAGGGTGCCCCAAATGCCATTTTCGGTCTCTCTTTCCCTCTCACTCTGACATTGTTCTGATCAGTTATTAGTATGAGAGAAGCAACGCTTCACCCATTGCTGGATCCAAACAACAGGAGACCTATGGGACACAATCATTTCATGGAGCGTTAGAAGGGCTCTAAAAACTACAGGCTGAGAGAACATCCCCACAGAAATTGATGAACTTCTGGAAGACAGAACCCAGCCTTGCCCATTGCGATACCCACCTCACAGCATCTAACTTTGTTGATCTCACCATCGTCTCTCCACAAATGTTACACGGAATGATAGAGGAACTTGACATGTCACCTTACGTGCCAATAAGCCCATTTAACTCAAGTTGCCTTTACACTAGTTTCAAAGAAAGGCCAATTTGTCATCAGACATCTACAGTAGGGACATAAGAAGGTACAACTGCAACTGATTCTTGTGGCAAAAAGCACCACACTCCTGTGCTTTTTTGATGGTTCCCAGAAAAATGACTGAGGCATAAAACAACCGTGGGGTAGGCACCTTGCAGTGAGTCCAGCTTCTATATAATTGTCTTAAGAGTAATTGAATCTGTCCTTTAACAACTCACAAATTATCTCCTGACAACTTGAAATAATAGACCTTTTTGTGTAAAGGAGAAAGCTTGTGGAGACCAAAGGTTAAACAGGTCTTTTCATCATGATAAATCACTGGTTAATGAGGTCGCTATTGTTGGGTATTATAACCATTCCCTTTAATGCCATTACCTCCTGGTTGTAAAGCTGACACTACGAATGGTCTGGATTCTTTGAACTTTTCTGAGCAGATGTTCCTTGGATGTGATTGCAAGAGGGACTACAATTCTTAAACATGGAAAGAGCTTCAAGCGAGCTTATGGATCTGACAGTGCAGGCATTTGCAGACAGGCACTAAGAGGTAGCAGAAGAAACATAAACAGAAGTTCTAATTTTGTGATCATAACATCCATTTCTAGTAAGTACCTGAGGTGATACAATGTGGCATCTAGCACTGGGGTAATTAAAGAATGCTCATTAATTAGAAATAAGGTGATAAGTGCAATTAATATTTAGATTACTCCTTACACATTATAACAGCATACATCATCTCACTTAATCCTCACAAAAACTCTTTAAGCTTCATGTATTATTACCAATTTTAGATGGGGAGACTGAGAACCTGTGGAGAAATTGTTTTCCCAGGTCCTGCAGATTTTAGATGATGAGGAAACGACTCCAAACCTCATGCTCTATCATTCTGCCATTACCACCAGGAGAAGAAAGTAACTAATTATGCATCAGACTCTAGTAGACATTACTAGCCACTTCAAATTTTCCTTTACAAATGACAATTCCGCTATAGAGTAGTTCTTCACTTACTGATTTAACAGGAAAAGAAACTATATCATTTCACAATAGAAAGATTTTAGAGGTCAATTACATAGGGGACAGAGGCCCAGAGACAGGCAACTTAGCAACCCTTGAAACCAGATAATGAATGAATTATCATCAATGTCACGTTTGCAGTAGCATTCTTAAGGCAGTATGGCTTCCAGGGCACATTTGCACTTTTTAAATCACGGAATCTCTCTTCCTTTATTTTTGTTGTTGTAGTATTGTTTTGCTTACATGGATCCCAAATGAAAAGTTGAATAATCCAGATATATAGCTAATATGAAATCAAATGTGTACAATGCTTTCCAAATATACACAATTATCATTGTGTAGGCAGGACTTCCAGGTATTTTAGCATGAGTTATACATTCTATTCAACTAATGTCCAGTGCACATCTAATGTCCACTGTCTTTGTGAAAGAAGAAAACAATGGAACCATGCAATTGCAATCACTCAAGAGCTAGTAGGTACTCAGCAGATACAAGTTGAATTAATCTGAAAAACATGTATAAATTTTTACTGTACCTGTTTCATAAAAATTTGAAGCACTGAAATAATTTAAGTGCTTTACCTTTTGAGTTTCTGAGAAAGAACTTTTCTTATAGGGAAATAAATCTAGAATCATTCCCCAATGTTTGCTACATTTTTTTTTTGCCTCATAGTAATTTATCACATTGGCAGCTTTAGCCAATCTGCTACTTCAGTCTTGCGTCCAGCCAACACAGTCTGGGTTCGTGTTACTTTTGAGAGGACATTGATGAAATTCAGAGAGCAAAAAGAAGAGATTTAAAAAGAGAGAAGGAAACGTGTATATCCAGCATACTGGAAGGTCATTCAGGGCAGTGACTTTTTATTTACTTTTCTACCTGGCAGATAGAATACATGTTTATTGACTAAATATATAAAAATACAAATTCATGAATGAAAACCCCATATATACACTATAGATAATGGTTTCAGTCCATTTGCTTCCCTTTTCAAAGCTGGCTCACTTCGAACTCCTAATTTGTTATTACAACCTCCATGGGTCAATTAAGTGGGGAATCATTTTGTCTTTTTTGATGTTTTGACAGATGAGGAAATGGATTCACAGAGCAGGCAACAAACTATATAAAAAGGACCTTATTTCAAAAGGAACTTGTTCTATTTTTTTTTAATTGCAAAAGGGAGATTGTCCAAAATAAAATTGATAAAGTTAATGCTAGAGACAGTGTTGGTTGTGTGAGTTCCTGCAAAAAGGAAAGAGATTTCTATTCTTGGAAAGAGTCAAAATCTTCCCTTTTGCACAACAAAGGATAAAACGTGGTATTGAAACATTAACTTAATCTCCCAAGTGCTTTGTCTCGGAACTACCAAAGGCTCTGAAATAGGGGGAAAGCTCTAGATGTCTGGAATCTCGTATCAAAGCCCTAATAATTAGCTATTTTTCCCTTTTTTTTTGAGAACACAACCCTGGATCCCCGGGGGGTGAGGGTGGGGGATTAGGCAAGTGTTAATTAGTAGGGCTTAATTTCCAAACCAAAGCTCAAACCAGGCCTATTCAACATTCAGATGAAATCTAAAAAAAAGTCAGGAACACTTCAGGGTGTTTTGAAATATATGAGTCTTAAATCCTGTATTGGTAAAACAAATATTCTGCTCAGTTTTAATTTTCACCACATTCAAGTATCATAGAGAGTCTGAATTGGAGATTAAACCTATTCTTCTCTCACTTGCAGGGTTTATAGAGCCTCCATTATTTTAAATTAACTTAAATAGGTGATTCCAAGAACCTGGGGATAGGTCAGTAGATGGAGACACAAAGAGAGGATTGCAATATACATTTCACTTGAACTCACAATGATGTTGTATTGTGTTAACTTTGACTAGTATAGTCATTCCCATTTTACATGAGGAAACTGAGGTTCTGCAAGGTGAAATGAGAGGCTAACATATAAACCTACTAGGGAAAGACACTTGCCTCTCTGCTGCTATGATTCTGGGACTTTTCCTGTAGACAGCTCAGCACAGTGGTCAGCAGTATGGGGGTTACAATGCCTACAGCGCTTTAAAATACTTTAATATAATTGTGTGATAGTATACGTGGGCCAGGTAGCTTAAACAGTAACTCCAGGAGTGGTCAGTTCACAGGTTGTCAAGAATACGCTATCCAGGAGTGGTCAGCTTAATGCTATCTCAGAATAGAGGAAGCCAAGCCATTCTTCATCAATTGCTAATAGGTAAACTGGATGTCAAAAAGGGGATATTATTAGTGAAACTAGTATCCTGTTAAATAGTATAAATGTTAGGAAAGGGGCTGTCATTGGTGAAGTGGCAGACATTCATGACATAGAAATGGGCTAACATAATTTAGGGTCCCTCCGCATTCTTGCATGAACAAAGTATAAGAAACCACCAAGGCCTATATTTTGAACTTTTTAGAAATGGCACCACAGGAGCAAAGGGGAAGAGATCCAAAGACTCTGAGAAGCTTGCCTTCGAGAAGGGGTAGGAGACAGGTACACACAATCCATCAGGCCCTTCTGGATCTACCACTGTGGTCATTTCGTGCCTACCTTTGGCCATAACTTTGATCCAGTCTATAAGATAAATTCTCATCTTCAAATTCTGAATCAAAGGGATTCAAAGAATCTTAGACTAAAGTTTCAAATTCAAGCATCATCTCCATCCCTGCTTATCTGGCCCTGACCTTGGGCTGCCAAGGTTTGATAACTAGGCTTCTGCCTTCCTGGGACATGGTAACTTGACCAGCAACTTGACAACCTGGGTCAGGATCCTCCTAAAGAGTTATACCAAACCCAGGGTTTGGGTCATATTCTTGAAACGCAACGCAGTGCCTGGGGTCCAGCCAGGAAAGCACAATCTCCATAAGTTTGCCAAGACAGTAACTGTTTATGTTTATGGCTTCAATGTAATTGTTAATAGCATGCCCTTTCACTTTTAAAAATGCCCTGATTTGTATAAGAAATTATCCAGTCACTCTATGAGAGAAGATAATCTCTTCTTCAGCATTATATGCCAAGTGTTTAGCACAGGGCATGGCAGGGAGATGGGGTTCCACATGTTTTTGCTAAAGGAGTGAATAAGTAAATCACAGTATGTGTCATTATATGTCACTTGGGGCCAGTCTTCCTTGATACTACTACTGCTGATCTGACTTGCAAACACCACTTGCCTTGACTTTCAAAAACATTCATACATTGTCTGCAGACATTTAAATTAGTTCAACTTGAAGAGTCTTCTACCAGCTAAAGCTGGGACAATTTGAATATCAATGAGAATAATAACAACAATGGGTTGAACATATTAAATATGATTAAATCCATAATTCACAGTGATAATCAAAAGATTCTAAAACAAAACTGTATTTGCAATCTATGGGAGATCCTAAGGAAACAACTTAAGTATTATTTTAGAGCTGATAAATAAAGAAAAAGAATTAAGCACTGACCCTACTTTTCTTATAGGACTGACTGTAACCTCATCTTAAGTCATCAGCTGCTAAGAGGAAGTTTGTAAAAGTACTGGCTAATAAAAGAAAACTGGATGATATATTTAGAAAATCAACATGTTGCAATCCCTAAGGAAATAATGAGTTAGCCAAGTGATTCTCAATTGAAGCAATTTTGCCCTGCAGGGGACATTTGACAATGTCTGAAGACAAGTTTGTCACAACTGGGGAAGGGGCGCTTATAAGCATCTAGTGAGTAGAGGCCAGGGATACTGCTAAACAAATGAAAATGCACACAAGACAGTTCCTCACAATAAAGAATTATCCATGTCATTGTGCCTTTATCCGGACAATGATCACTGATGATTACAAACATCACAAAAATGGAGACAAGCAGACAGTGTGTGCCTACTGCTGGAAGTACACAGAACCTCCTGTGAAGCAGTCATGCCAGCAAATCAATCCTGAGTCTGGTGAAACCTCTAGTGCAGTGGCTCTCCAACTCTACTGTGTGTTCACCAGGTGGGCTTTGTAAAACACAGATCACTGGGATCCTCAACCAAAGTTTCTGATTCCAGTAGGTCTAGGTGGGGCCCAAGAATTTGCATTTATAACAAGTTCCCAGGTGTTGATGCTGCTAGCTCAGGACCACACTTTGAGATGCGAGTACAGTGTCAATTTATAAAAAATGCAGAGGTCAGAGGAATATGTTAATTATAGTATTCATCCACTATACTCTTTATTAAACCACTAGAGTTCATTACGCTATGCTTTCTTTTTGTATATGCTTGAAAATTTTCATGATTTAAAAATGAAAAGAAAAGGTTTCCTACAGAAGAAAATTTAATAAATAGGAAACAGTTTAAATTATAATGTTAAAAGAAGAAAATACATGCATAGGAGAAAAAAACTAAGGGAAAAAGTCCAATATGTTAACTTTGAGTATTTCTGGGTGGTGGTAGAAGTATGGTGATTTTTAAAAACTTCTTTTTGCTTTTCTGTTGTTTTCAACATTAAGGATGCTCCTTTTGATTTTAAGAAAGTTATAAAAATTGCTCTGTGTTCAGCCTGGTGAACTGCACTAGTAAGTGTCTATATCGATCTGTGTCTGTCCTCTTAGTGTCCTAAGTGGAGAGTCTTTTTCCCAGACACAGTCCTTCACAGGCCACAGTTACCTACTTTAATTGGTGGACAGTCCTAAGCTATATCCTTGAAATGACACAAAGTGGTTATCACACAAGGCACAGTGAGAGCTCTAAGATAGTGTCACTGGGGTTTAAGGGAGTTATTAACTTAATTGAATAAGGACGCTATTAGACTGAGGTGGATCTAACAACGTGGCAGACCAAAATCTAAGCCTATAAATGCCTCAAGGCTATGAAATCAAAACCTAAGGACATCCAATCAGAAACAGCCAACTAGGCTTTAAGCTACAGCCAATGAAATAATTTCCTTGCTTTGCATATGGCTCTCCTTCATAAAAGTCTTTCTCCTAGCTCCTGTGGGTGGAGTACTCCTAACCACTTCAAGTTCGTCACTGCCCAATTCCAATTAATTTTTGCTCAAATAAACTCTTAAAAATTTTTACTATGCCTCCATTTATCCTTTAACAGGAAGAAAAGACCACATTTCCTCCTGATACAAGAAGTCAGGAAAGGCTGCATGGAGGAGGAAGGGGCATTTGAGTCAGAACATGAAGCGAATGAAGAAGATTGTAAAGGATGGAAAGGAAGTAGATAAGGTGGATGAACAAACAGGCAACCACAGTGATGGAAGCCACATGGGCAAGGGCCAGGGCACAGAATCGGGTGAGCCCATCGCCTGCTGGGCAGGAGCATGGGAGCCTGGGAAGCTTGTAGATCTGGGAGGTTGGGGACACCTGTGAAGGGTGGAGAGCAGTGCTCAACAGAGCTTGTGTTTAAGTGTTCTGCTTTTTCAAAGGACTTGCCTCATTCTGGAAGCCTTCCCTACATCGTCGCCTTGTGTTAGGTCTGGTTAATGTGGACTCTTTGCTACTTTCTTTTGCCCCTAATATTGGAGGCAATTCACCTTTACCCCCATGATGGACCAGCCTATCCTCAAATAGGTGAGTCTATTAGTTTCATTTCCTCAAAGACAGCCCACTGCAACCCTGCCCACAAATGCACAGGGCCCCAAGTTGGAGGACAAACGAAAGAGATTGCCAGGGCAGGCTCATTCGGTCAAGTTCTCCACAGCCTGCACATATTCCTGACATGGCCCCATCAGCTGTGTGCCCCTTCCTCTGAGGAATGTGGCTGCACAGTCATTGACCGAGTTTCTTAGTGAAAGAAGTAAAATTTGTAAAAAATGTTCATTTCATGTACACTGATCAGCATAAAATCGCTCCTTTGTCTCAGCTGCTAAGGAGGACAATGGCACCGAGACTCCTGGCTGGGGACATTGTCCCTCCACCCTGAGTTCAACAAGCCATCCCACACAAGGCCACAGGGAATCAGGATCAGCCAAACTTCCAACTGCAGACACCAAGAGAGGGGCCCTGTGGCCTGACTTCAGTCATCTCTGGGTAGCAGTACAGAACAGGACTTGCAGACTCTGATGGGACAGAAAATATTCCTCCCCAAAGTGCAGTTTCTGCATTCTTTCAAGAGTAGAAGGTTAAAACATCAGAAACTCAATTCACTCATTTGTTCATTTGCTATTTATACAATGGCTACTGTGCCCCAGCCCAGACCCCTGGCTTCTGAGAAAGACAAAAAATAGCAAATCGAGGCATTGCTTTTTCCAAGAACTTGAAAATTCGCCAGCCCTGTGATGCTGAGATCGAAGTACATATATTTGATTCTAAAACATACAATTTTCTATATTTTAATCTCACTCAAATAGAGTAAGTCCTAGAGTTAATAGCACTTTAAAGTTATAAATGCCAGGAATTTTTCTTTCTTGGTGAGACATAAAATAACGGTGTGCCTAATAATTGAGGGTGCCTCAGATTGGATAAACATTTCACAGCAAAAGTCAATGACAGAAGTTCAAAACTGATAAACCACCAAGCCTTACATTAACAATCTCTGCCCACCCCAAAGGAATCCCCGACTCCCCTCTCCCCCACCCCAACCTTCCAAAGGAAGATATTCCAGGAGACACTTGTGATTTGACCAATCTGAATATGAGATCGTGTGTTTAAAATTCCCTAAGAGTTCTTGGTTCCTAGCAAAACAGCATGGAAACAGGAACGACTCAGGCCAACAGCCTTAGTCCTAAATTGCATTTCTAGTACCTACTATTTGCTTTCCCTCTACCCCTAGGGTTGTTGCGGGATTAAATGAGGTAAAGCATGCCCTATAGGAGATGCTCAATAAAAGTTACTTTCTTCTTTGTACAGAATTATTTGTTACACTGGACACTTAACTCCAAAAGAGTTCAGGTAATCTGCCAAATGTGCCTATCACGTAGGGACCTGGTAACCTGAGCAAGGTCACATAGCTGGTGACAGAGAGACAGATCTGGGGTTTCCAAACGATCTAGTGCCCTATTTTTCAATACAACAGCCACTTCCGTCAAAATCCTCACCGCAGGCCACACGCCCTGCACTCTGGTTGAAGAGCACGCCCCCATTCAGAGAACGAAGCTCAGAATAAACAAATCCAGAGGATGACATGAAAATGGCTAGGCTATTTATAAGACATTGATTGATTCTGGTGAACATCTGTGTGAGTTATTGTGTCAAAAACACAGGGGTCATAATTAGCTCTGATATGATCCAATGCCTGTGACCCTCTCCCCGTGACATCCTCTGGGGGCCACCAGTTCTGGCCCGACACAGCTGCTCTGCTACCCCAGTTTGCAGCTATATTGACACAGCCATTTTCATGGTAGGCCTGTTGTAAATTTGTTGTTACATGGTGCGTCTGCCCCAAATTGCACGGTGTACGTAAATTTTTGTGTGTGTAGCGGGGCTGGCACGGGGGTTGGGGGGGTACCAGGGCTGAATGGAGCATGTGATGGGGCAACCCGCAGGAGACCTAACCCTGATAAATTGTTTACTTGTTAGTGATGGGGCTCAAGAGTGGGCTGGGGGCTGCAGGCTCAGCGGGACAGACGTAGAAGGTGGACCCACGCCAATTACCAGCCATTGTGGTGTCCCACCCCATGATTGACACCAATGTCTCCCCTCTCACCATGGGTCCTTTTACTATCCCAGACCCAACACAAGCCCCACTGTGCTAATACCATGGTGTCTTCCATTTCCTCCGCTGCCAGCAAAAATTAACCTAGGCCTCAGGCCTGTAGAAGACCTAAGGCCTTTATTTTATTATGCATTTCCCCCCAGTTTTTCAAGGATGAGTTTAAAAATAGAGGTTGCTAAGGCCAGTTGGGCAACAAAGGAAGCAAAGGGACAAACATTATCTTTGGATGACTGACTTCAAAGTTAATGATCTTCCCCACTGAATTGTGTCCTCTGCTCCTCAATGAGGTCTTTGCCGTCAGATAAAGCAGCGCCTCTTTAATCCACTAACACTTCTTTGTCCTTTTGTGGCAAAATGATCATTTCATCAGTTTCGGGTACTCTCTGCCTGCAGAGTTTTTTAGCCTGAATGATTCAGAGCAGGAGAGACAGAGAAGGGTATTTCTCTCCTTCATTTTTCCTCAAGTGACGGCTGAATAACTATGCAAAAAAATTAAGGCATAATGACCCAGCAACAGTGACAAAACCTAATTAGTCACGGAGGCCACTGGGTAATGAGCCGCAAAACCTGGCTCTTGAGTGTGTAATAACTGTATTTTTCTCCATTTCTTCCCCTTTAGTCACAGCCTTGTGTGGCATTTTTAACAAACTAAAATGGCACCAGATGCAACAGGGTTCAGACATTTTAACTTGAATTAAGAAACCATATGTTCCGATAAGTCATGGTCTCTTCTTTCCCACAGACGGGGTCCTCCATCTGTGAGGTGACACTCCAGTGGCGAGGAAATGATGACCACTGAGACGAGCACCCCACGAACATGACAGAGTGTTGGGGTTGGAGTGGGGGCTGCCAGAACCCTCCCTGGACAGAGGTTCTGGCTCCTGCAGGTGACCTGGACATTCCAGATGTGGGGCCCAGATGTGGTCCCTCAGGATGCCAAGACTGAGAAGCATAAGCAGGAAGAGACGGTGGGAGGAGACAGAGGTGGGAAGCACTCTGTGTTCAGGCCCTAAGAGTCTGGGATGCTGAGCATTTCCTTTAGCCATTTATGACAACAGGATCCACGGTCAATTGGTTTAAGGTGCACATTAGCCAAGTCTGAGGCTCACAAAAACCTTGGGATGTAGGACAGGACATGTTCCCTCCATCTTTTTGAGATGAAGCAACCAATGATCAGTGAGGTTAGAAAATGCAGGAGTCCAGACCGGAAGCCACATCTGTGAGCGTTATACCAGTGTGTTCCCTATGTTTGTTGTCATGATTAGTACTGTTAAGGATAATTTCCTCTTAAAATTAGAAAATTCTTTAAGGGCAGGAAAGTTTACATATCATAGTCAGACATGATATCTCTCTTCAACCCTAAGATACAAAATCAGTGGGGTAAAATGTCACTAATACATCATCTTTATTTTGAGCAGGGCAATGTTCGGGGTGAGCACTTGGCCCCACTCTGAGTTTAAGGTGGGAAACTTCCAACCTCCATCCAGGGAGTCACTGTCCCATGATGTTAACTTCTATTTCTTCTCTGCTTCCATGAATGTCATCTTACTTGTGGCCATCACCAACGTTGGGGCTATGACTGGGCTTATGAAACAACTGGCATTATGGTTTTTGTTCTCTGTGAGACAAGGAGTCTGACTTTTCTTTTGTCCCTCTCCATACCCAGCAGACCAAGAAAAAGTCTCCTCAAGATGAATCCAAGTCCCCCTAGATGTCAATAAAGACCTCATTTCCTCCTGAGCCTCTGGCCATAGAATCCCATAAGGGAAGCATGAGTGTGGAATCCCGTGTAGAATATGGAGTAGAGAATTAATCAGAGAACACAGACACAGGTTTGGACAAAGACTACTACCTCCTTGGGGAAATTTTAAAGTAACATGCATTAAAAAAAATATCAGCACCAATTCTCTCCCTTTAACAACAATAATGCACGAGATGAAAACATAAGCAAGAACCAAAGTGAAAAAGGACTGGTTACACAATTTGGGGATTTATATAATATATATATTTTAACTCCCTATATAATTCTAACACAGCAAAGGCCTGGTGTCTGGGACTCCACAATGTGACAGCTCTTTGTCTCTCTAATGGAGGACCAGCTGCATAATTTGCTGGGTCCAGTAAGGGACCCAAATGAGAATTGTGGGTCCCTTATTCAAAAAGTATTAAGAATTTCAAGACAGCAATGGCAGAGCATTAAACCAAATACAGGGCCCTCGTAAGCACAGGCTCCTGTGTGACTGCACAGGTCACACACCCATGAACCAGCCAGCAAAGAAAGCTAACGCATCAGTGTCCATGCAGTACAGGCGCACACGAGACACTGTGAACAGTTAGCCGAGGAGGCCTCATAGCATTATTCCATCTTCTCACACACAACCGTTCCAAGTTGACTCTTTCTTCTCTAAACTTTGAACTTCAGAAAGTCTACTTTAGTGTCTCAGAAGTACTGTATGTAAAATGGGGAGTTTCTCTACGCAGACAATGCCATTTCTTCTTGACGCTTCTCCAAACTTTCATCTATTCTAGTCCCGGCAAGCTTGGCTGCTCTGTTCATTGGGCCTTTTCCTGCACTCAAGTCAAGTCATTATCCTCTTTTTATATACTGCACTTCGTGCCCTTGTGAACCTGTTGAAAAATAGTGAAAGAGAGTTGAAAAATACCACTGGCTCCTAAAAATAGTGCTGACTAGGAGGCAGAAAGGGGGAACTCCGGTTTTATTCAGTGCTAAAGATAACACCACCAGAATGATAGACTCCTCCGAATTGTTTGTCCCCACTGGCCATTGTCCCTCGGGCACTGAATGAGCCTCTTAGCAGCTCTTGAGTGCCTGTCACAGGTAGGCACCCAACAGAGATAATTCCCAGCCTATGCTTGACTGCCCCTTTATAGACACTCACTCATGGCTCTGAAAGGCCTCAGACACTGTTGAATAAACTCCTACTCGCTTCCATACACTTTTTCTCCCACTGAATTTTCCGGGGATGTGAGCAGCTTCCCAGCCTCTCCAGAGGATGCTTCTGAATGCACTCCTGTTCTGAATCAAAGCCTGACAGCCAAGCCTCTTTCCAAAACAAGAGAAAAAAATGGGGACATTGGCCCCCAGGAGAATCTCTGTGCTTTCTCTTGCAGGTGAAGGCCAACGCCCAGTGGCTCTGGCCTTCGTCCTGCTCTTCTTATGAGTTTATTGATTTAGGCTGCAGACTTTGTTTTTCCTTTTTTTTATTATGAAAGTGAAAAGCAATTTGTTGTCTGAGCTCTGTCTCTTTTGGTTTTGAAAAAAGAAGCCCGTTCCTCCAGGGCATAGAGACTCCGGGCATGTTTGTCTTGAGAATGTCCTAGAAAAGCATGGCTTTAGAGCTGTACCAAGATGGATTTGAATCAAAGCTCTACCACTTACTAACCTGAGGGGCCTTGGGCAACTTAACTTGCCTTTCTGGGCCATGTTTTCTCCTCTACTTGAATATAATTGAGTTAAAAATAACCCATCTCACAAGGTCTGTTTTTCCCCCAAAGATTAAAGTAGATCATGTATAACACACCAAGTATTTAGCATGGTGCTCAGGAGGAAACAGAGCTCAATGAAAGGTGGATTTTATTACTATATTATTATTCTGTCTTTCTTATGTTATTTTTATTTTTATTTTACCAGGTTCTTAGCAACTCTTTTAGGTCAGTCGTTAGCTTCTGAAGGAAGTTTACCCACCTGCCATTCAGATCTTTCTAAAGTGGCTTCTCAGTGAAGGAGACACTATTTCCTCCATTATACTTACAATCCAACTCTTTAAAATATACCAGGTCAACACATTTTGTTACATTTCCTCATTCAAGTAATGGAGCAGAAATCCCTGTGACTTCAAAGGTCTGTCCAAAAGTAGGGGCAGCTCCGTTATCCTCTCCTATCCCCCAGCATGTCCACTGGAATATCATTGATAGAAGATGCAAACTTCTAGAAGACCTATTTCTGAAGTCTCATTTTTGAAGTATCAAGCACCAGCAACATTTGCTCGATGAAACCCCATAGCATCTGACCAACATGCTGATTGGCATGTAGATCTTCAAAGATCACCAGGGTTGGAAGTTAGAGAGGAGGCTGCCCCACTGAGCATATTAGCATCCTCTCTCTTAACAAGAAGAAATGCATTTGTGTGCTACCTAGTTGTTCCCCCTGTCAGATCAACACAAAGCTCCCCAGGACTGCTATTCTAACCCACCACCACAAAGAATCCTTGGAACCATCTTTCCTCCCAGCTTCATAAAGCAGGACTGCTTCTCAGTAATTCACTTATTCATTCAGCGATTGTTGATGGAACACCTATTCTGTGCTGGGTCCTGAGCTGCATTTGGAGATGTAGAAGAAATGAGTCTGGAACAGATCCCCATGCCCAAGAACTCACTGTCTGAATGGGATTATGAGACTATAGACAAAGAACTCTAAGACGTAGTTTTAAAAATCCACTATACCACAAAACAGATGCAGGTAAAATACCATGGGAGTCCAGAAGAAAGGGAGATCAGCTCGGTTTTGAAGAGTAGGGAGGAAAGAGGATAGGATCAGGAAAATCCTTTTGAATGGTGTCTTAAAAGATAAAATTGGATTTGTCATTGCAGAAATGGGCTGGGGAGGAAACAGCTTTCGGGTGGAAAAATGATCATAACTCAGAAGTGTGTGATCGAGGGCCAAGTTCAGGAACTGAAGATGTAGCAGGCGTCCATTCAATGTTCAAACAGGAATGAACTCTGAGAGACAGGGACCTTGCTTGTCCGTAGCCTAAGCCATTAGGAGGCTTGTTCAGAGCTACCTTCCTGCTTTGGTTAGATTTCATAAATGCTCACTGTTTTCCAAAGTACGCAGAGCTCCACCAGGAGTTCTGGGGAGCCCAACCAGTGTAACCCTTGGACATGTCCTCCCAGGGCTCAGAGCCCTGCTTCCCCATCTGCCTCTCCCCTCAAACCATAATGTTAACATCTTCTTTACTGTATTGAAATTATCTATAGATATTATGATACACAATATAACCTACCTACATATATCATTTCAAAGAAAGCAAGGTATGCTCCATCAATAATGCAAAGGAGAGTAAAAGAAAAATAATTTATACTGGAACAGCATGTATTTCAACATGTAAATGCTTGAGGAAGCTTGAAGAACTTACTAGAGGTCGGAAATTTTCATCTACCTATGGAATCCTTATAAATGCAATAGCAACAAAAGCAGATTGGCATAGATATATTTTGCTGAAGACTCGAATACCACAAAAAGTATTGCCATCAGTGGATGTAATTCTCTAAAGTGGTGAAAACCTCTTGGCCAAAGGCCAGGCTAAACAAAGCATAATTGTCCCTTTTTATTTTTAAAAAATGGTTGTTCCATTCTTGGAAAATTCTCTGCACGTTAAAACTGTTCAAAAATTACATGGTGTCTATATGTAAAATGATACCCACATTGAAAGGTAAATAGGATTAAGTGAGATTATATATGAGGGCCGACTGGAAAGATTGCAGCTATAAATGCCTCTATTTTGCATATTACTTTCTGGACAGTGATCGTAAATGTAAAGTAACTAGGAGAATACCTGGATTACGGCAGATGTTCTACAAATAGTAGCTGCTATTGGTGTGAAGAAAGAGTAAGTTCACCTGGCCTCTGAAGGATGGCAGGAGTGGGGGAGGGCAAGGTAGGCAGAGCATGAGGACAGGGTTGGAGGCAGGAATAGCTGTGGTAGAACTGGGGGCAAAGCAAATTGCTCCATCAGGCTGACAAAGAGGGTGAGAGTGGGAGGCATTACTGGCAAGGTGAGGACATTTAAGAGTGTGAAGCCTTGGTGCATGACTATGGAGGGTGGTGACATTCATTCTTGTTGGTCAAGGGAGGCAATGAACGTGGAGCAGTCCTAATAACACATAGATTGGAGCCAACTGCAGGCAAGCCAGCTAGAGCTACAGCTCCTGCTGCTCGAGCAGCCATGTTCTGTACCACATGCTTCTCACCCTGCTCTGTACCTCAGCTGATGTGAACTGAGGTGGCCTTGGACTTGAAAGCAGCCTGTGACTTATGCTTAAAAAACCATGCTAGCAAAATTGAGCTGGGCCAATCAGATATTTCTCTGGGGAATTTGAAAAGAACAGGACAGTAGCTGAACAGAAATGTCACCTGGCACAAGTGTCTACTTGGGCCCATGAGCCTACTGAAGTTAGGAGGAAGACAGCTGATAGAGAGCTCAGAGAATGGATGAGACATGGACAGAAGCAGAAACGTCATTAAGAGAACCTGCATGGTGCATATAGAGAGACCGAGGGAGCTACAGCCTACGGTACTGGTGGTTTTCTGGTTCCAGATTCAGTTACATGCATCCTTACAAAAACCCCCTTTCCTTAAGTTTAGTTGAATGGGTTTATGATTTCTAATTGCCCAAACTTCTCTAAGCATGATAATATTTCTCTCTTCTGGATGTTCCTCAAAAAAGTGATTCCAATCTTATAAAAAGTCTTATGCATATTAATATAGCACTTTGTTTTTTTATTTTAAATTAAATGTATTGGGGTGACATTGGTTAGTAAAATTACATAGGTTTCAAGTGTACAATTCTGTATCATCTATATATTGCATCATGTGTTCACCACCCAAACTCAAATCTCCTTTCATCATCGTATGAGGGCTGTCTGAAAAAAAAATCCAGCCATAAATACCTCTATTTTTCATATTATATGGTTGGATACTTTCCAGACAGCCCTCATATATTTGACTCCCTTTCCCCTCTTCTACCACCTTCCTATCTCCCTACCCTCTGATAATCACTAAACATGTCTGTGTCTATGAGCTTTTGCTTGTCTGTTGGTCTTATTTGTTTGTTGCTTTCAGTTTTATATCCTACATATGAGTGAAATCATATTGTTCTTGACTTTTTCCATCTGACTTATTTCACTTAGCATGATAATGTCAAGATCCATCCATGGTGTCACAAATGGAAGTATTACACCTTTTCTCATGGCTAAATAAAACTCCACTGTATATATGTACACATCTTCTTTACCCAACCATCTATCAAAGGACACTTAACGTTGTTTCCGTGTTTTGGCCACCGTGAATAATGCTGCAATGAACACAGGGGTACATATACTTTACAAATAAATGTCTTCAGATTTTTTTGGGTAGATACCCAGAAGAGGGATTGCTGGGTCATATGGTAATTCTCTTTTTTTCTTCAGAATCTCCATACTGTTTCGCATAGTGGCTGTACCAATTTGTATTTCCACCAGCAGCAGTGGGTGAGGGTTCCTTTTTCTCCACAGCCTCTCCAACATTGTTATTATTTGTCTTGTTGATGACAGCCATTCTAATAGGTGTGAGGTGGTAGCTCATTGTGGTTTTGATTTGCATTTCCCTAATGGCTAGTGAAGTTGAGAATCTTTTCATAGCTAAGCACAGTAATATTTCTCTGTTGGCCATTTGTATGATGTCTTGGGAGAACTGTCTGCTCAGGTCGTCTTCCCATTTTTTAATTGGATGTTTGTTTTCTGTTGTTGAGTTGTGAGTTCTTTATATATTTTGAATATTAACCCTTTATTGCAGGTGTTGTTTGCAAATATCTTCTCCTATTTGGTTTGTTGCCTCTTTGTTTTGTTGATGGCTTCTTTTGCTGTGCAGAAGCTTTTTAGTTTGATATAGTCCCATTCATTTATTTTAGTTTTTACTCCCCTTGTCCTTGAGGTCAATTCATAAAATCCTCTCTAAGACCAAAGTCTTTAAGTTTAGTACCTATGCTTTGTTCCATGCAATTTATTGTTTCAGGTCTTACATTTAGGTCTTTGATTCATTTTTAATTAATTTTGGTATAAGGTGACAGACAGCAATCTAGTTTTATTCTTTGCACATGGTTTTCCAATTTCACCAGCACTATTTATTGTAGAGGATTTCTTTTCTCCATTGTATGTTTTTATCTCCTTTTTTGAAAATTATCTGCATATATCTATATCTATCTATCTATATCTATCTATATCTATATCTATATATCAGTTTATTTCTGGGTTCTCAATTCTGTTCCATTGGTCAGTGTGTTTGTTTTTCTGCTACTACCATGCTGTTTTGATTATTGTCACTTTGTAGTATAAATAGAACTCAGGGAGTGTGATACCTCTGGCCTTGTTCTTTTTTCTCAGGATTACTTCAGCTATTTGGGGTCTTTTGTGATTCCATACAAATCTGATTTTTTTTTGTTCTATTTCTTTAAAAAATGCCATTGAGAATTTGATAGGGATTGCATTAAATCTGCATATTGCCTTGCAGAATTAACTGTGTTGATTCTTCCAATTCATGAACAGGAAGTACCTTTCCATTTCTTTGTGTCTTCTTCCATTTCTTTTGATAATGTCTTATAGTTTTTAGTGTATAGGTCATTACAATCTTTGTTAAATTTATGCCTACATATTTATTCTTTTTGTTGCATTTAAAAAAGGAATTTTTTATGTGTTTTTCTGAAATCTCATTTTTAGTATATAGGAACACAGTGAATTTTTGTACACTGATGTTGTATCCTGCAACCTTTTTGGTGGAGTCTTTAGGGTTTTCTATATAAAAAGTCACATCATCTGCAAAAAGTAACAATTTGACTTCTTCTTTCCCAATTTGGATGCCTTTTATTTATTTCTCTTGCCTGATTGCTCTGGCTAGGATTTCTAGTGCTATGTTGAATAACAGTGATGAGAGGGAGCATTCTTGTCTTTTTCCTGATCTTAGAGGAAAAGCGTTCAGTTTTTCACCATTAAGAATCATATTAGTTGAGGGTTTGTTGTATGTGACCTTTATTATATTGAAGTACTTTCCTTTTATACTTAATTTTAGTGTGTTTAAATCATAAATGGATGTTGTATCTTGTCAAATGCTTTTTCTGCATCTATTGATATGATCATATAATTTTTATCTTTATTTTATGTATATGGTGTATCACGCCAACCAATTTGCATATATTGACTCATTCTTGCATCCCTGAAATGAACCCCAGTTGGTCATTATGTGTGATCTTTTTTATGCATTGTTGCATTCAATTTGCTAGTATTTTCTTTAGGAATTTTGCATCTCTATTCATCAGAGATATTGGTCTGTAGTTTTTTTTTTTTATATTATCCTTACCAAGTTTTGGTGTCAGGATAATGTTGGTCTCATAAAATGAATTAGGAAGTAAGGTTTCTTCTTCAATTTTTGAAAGAGTTTAATAAAGATAGGTATTAAATTATCTTTGAATATTTGGTTGAATTCACTACTAAAGCCATAGATGGTCCTGGACTTTTGCTTTCTGGGAGGTTTTTGATGATTATTTCAATTTCCTTGCTATTGATCAGTCTTAGATTTTCCAGTTTTTCATGATTCTGTCTAAGAAGGTTATGTATTTCTAAGAACTTGTCCATTTCTTCTACATTATTGAATTTAGTGGCATGTAGTATTCTTATATGATTCCTTGTATTTCTGTGGTATCTGTTGTAACTTCTCTTTCACTTCCAAATTTGTTTGTTTGTGCCTTTTCCCTTTTTTCCTTTTTAAGTCTAGCCAGGAATTTTTCAATTTTAAATCTTTTCAAAGAAACAGCTCTTCGTTGCATTAACATTTTTGTTTTTTTGTTTTGTTTTGTTTGTTTTTTGCTTTTTGTTCTCTATTTCATTTAATTCTGCTCTAATTTTTATCTCCTTCCTTCTGCTTACTCTGGGCTTCATTTGTCCTTCTTTTCTGGTTCTTTAAGGTGCAATGTTAAGTTGTTTGAATTTTTCTTGTTTCTTGAGATAGGCCTATAATGATTTAAATTTCCTTCTTAATACTACTTTCACAATATCCCAATAATTTTAATAAAATTGAGAATGAAAATGTATTTTCATTCTCATTTGCTTCTATGTATCTTTTGATTTCTCATTGTATTTTTTTCTTTTATTCAGTCATTCTTTAGTATCACGTTGTTTAATCTCCACATATCTGTAGGGTTTTTTCACTTTTTTTTCAGTTGATCTTCAAAGCATTTTAGTTGAAGAATATGCTTGGATGATTTCAATCTTCTTAAATTTGTTAGGCTAGTTTTGTGTCCCAACATATCATCTGTCCTTGAGAATGTCCCACTAGAGAAGAATGTATAATCCTGTGTTCTGGGATGACAGGTTCTGTAAATGTCAATTATGTCTATTTGGTCTAATATATCACTTAGGGCTGATATTTCCTTTTTGATTTTCTGTTTGGATGATCTATTCATAGCTATCAATGGGGTATTTAGGTTTCCTAATATAATTGTATTTTTGTCAGTTTCTCCCTTTAGTTCTGTTAGTAGTTGTTTATATACTTTGCATATTGATAAATTTTAGGTCTTCTTAATGTACTGTCCCCTTTATCATTACAAAATTATCATCATTGTCTTACGTTTTTTATTTTGAAGTTTTTTTTTCTGTCAGATATAAGCATGGCTACACCTGCTTTTCTCTGGATGCCATTTGCTTGTTTTCCACCCTTTCAGTTGGAGTTTTTATTTATCCTTATAGCTGAGATGTGACTCTTGGAGGAAGCATGTGGTTGGGTTTTGTTTTTTGTTCCAATTTTCTACTTTTTATTGGTGAGTTCAGTTCATTTACATTTAGGGTGATTATTGACATATAAGGATTTCCTATAGACATTTTATCTTTTGTTTTCTGGTATCTTGGTGTCTCTTTGTCTTTGTGTTCCTGTTTGTTACTTTAGTTTGGTGATCTTGTATGATTTTTTCCCCATTGTTTCCTCTTTTTTTGTTGTTATGTGTCTCTGTTCTGGAATTTTTTTTTTCCTGAGTGGTTATCATTAAATTTATACAAAAGAAAGTTTCATATATACATTAGTTCTTTTTCTTCTGCACGTATCTTATCTCCATTCCCCTTTATAACTCCAGATCGTTACCTCCTTTCCTTTTATGGTTTTATATCACAAATTATTCCTATTTATTCTGTGAGCTAATTCCAAGCTGCAGTAGCAATTGTCTTCTCTTTTTCTTCTTTATGTTTTTACAACCTTTAATCTTTATGTTATACTCGGGGGTATTGTGACCTATTCTGAATAGGGGTTGCAATTTCTCCTTCTGTTTGTCTTTTAGTAATCTTACTCATAGTTTTGTATCCCTCTATTTGTTTCAGGTAGAATGAACTTCCCTTCAGTATTTCCTGCAATGCAGGCCTTGTGGTGAAAAATTTCCTCAGCTTCTGTATATCTAGAAAGGTCTTTATTACTCCTTCATATCTAAAGGATAATTTTGCTGAATATGTTATTCTTGGTTGGTAATTTCTCCATTTCAATAGTTTGAGTATTTGATTCCACTCCTTCCTAGGCTGTAGAGTTTGTGCTGTAACATCTGATGATAATCTAATGGACTTTCCTTCATAGGTTACTGTCTTCTTTTCCCTGGCTGCCTTGAGAATTCTTTCTTTGTCATTAATTTTTGGTAGTTTTAATATAATGTGCCTTGCAGAAGGCCTTTGGGATTGAGATAACTAGGGGTTCTGATTGCTTCTTGGATTAGAGGATCCAATTTTTTCCATAGGTTTGGGAAGTTCTCATAGACTCTTCATTTGAAGAGGCTCTCTGCTACCTTCTCATTCTCTCTTCTCCTTCTGTTACATCCATTATTCTTATATTGCTCTTTTTGATGGAGTCAGATAGTTCTTGTAGAGTTCTTTCATTTCTTTTAACTTGCAAGTCTCTCTCTTCTATCTGTATCATTTCCAGGTTTCTATTTTTGATATCACTAATTCTTTCTGCCATCTGGTCAGCTCTATTTTCTAAGCTTGCTATTTCATTCTTCATCTTTCTTATTGAGTTCTTCAGCTCCAGAATTTATATCTGGTTCCTTTTTAAAAATTTAATCTCTTTGATAAAGTATTCCTTTAATGTTTATTTCTGAATTCATTAAACTGCCTGAGTTTTCTTGCATCTCGTTGAGTTTTTTCAGAACTGCAGTCTTGAAGTCTCTGTAATTTAAGTCCCATATTTCCATGTCTTTAAGTTTATTTTCTGGAGATTTTTCATTTTCTTTCTGAGCTCCCTTGTTACCTTGGTTGTTCATAGAATTTGATGGATTATTTCTCCTACCAGGTATTTGTGGGAATGAGCTCTGCAGCAGGTTTATAAGAAAAGGTCTTTCTTTTGTGTTCCAGTAGGTGGTACTGAAGTATTTTATTTTCTCTTGCCCAGTCTGGCTTCTTGTTGTTGAAGATACCTTTTATTCCCTGGGGAGATGGGTATCTCCTTTGTGACCAGGTCTCTTCCATCTCAGTCATCCACCCTTGGTGGAGAATGTGGTAGATGGCGAGGTTCTGAGCCCCTGAAATCCCAGTGCTGCCCCTGCAGCCAGATGCAGTGTTGTGTTGTCTGAGCTGTCCCAGGAGCCTCTTCTGGGATCAGGTGTGAAAGGTAGGTGCAGGATGGACTGAGAGAGGTCCCTGGTGTTTGCTTTGTTCTCCTCTCAGTAACAGTGATTGCAGGAACACAGCTGCCCCACCTCTATATCTCCACCCTTGTAATTGGGATTAGCCTCAGTGTGCATTTGCCACTCAGGAACTGTCTCTCCAGTTCTCAGGACTATAGATATTCCACTTTTTAACCCAACATTCACTGCTACATTTTTTTTCTGGGGTCCACTGCCAGTGAGGAGGCAAGCTCTGGGAGGGTGGGGGGAGGTGACCAGGCTCTGTGGCTTTGTTTTCTGTCTAGCAGTGAGGGCTGCCAGACCACAGCTGTCACACTTCTCTATTCAGTCTCTGCTGATCACTGGGTTCAGCTGTATTACATCCTATCACTTAGGCAGGAATGCTCAGAGCCACAGAGAGTGGAACTGCAAACCGAATCCTCCCTTCTCCCAGGACCTGAAGTGAGCTCCAGGCTGCGTCCATGGCATCCATATTTGCTTTTCTGCCTTCCGTTCTTTCCTGTTTCCCCAATTCACCCACTTTCAGATATTTCTATGTGCAGATCTCCTAGACATATTTGTGTCTTGTGCAGAAAATCCTTTGTTGAGTTATAGCTTTTCAATTTGTTGTAACTTCAAGGGAAGAGATCAGGGGTCACCCCTCATGCCACAATATTTCTAATGTCACAAAATCTCAACTTTGAATGCAGCCTAGTTATAGAGGGGATATGCCAAGTTACAATCTATGACATTATAAGAAAGACGAAGAATGGATTCTGATTGAAGAATGTGACAATAAGCTCTATGCTAATGTCTCCTCTCTCAACAAAATTTCTACTGAAGTTAGGACCTTTATGGGAGAAAAAAATCACTTTACCATTGGAAGGTAGGAAATGGTCCCATTCATATGCCTTCAGTTTTAAGGAATTTCTGCAGATGATAGCATAAGAAGTACCCTATTTCTGGAAAAACCACCAATATGCCATGTGGGAAAAAAGATTGCCTGAGTTATAAATGGAAAAAACTCCAGTGAAACCCAAACAACAGTTCTTAGCTTGCCACATTTCTTAGGGAAATTTGTGAAGGGACAAATTCCAAGCTTCCTAACAACTCTAAAAGGTCAGACTGTTGGGATCCTGTTGCAACAGACCATACTTGTCTGTCAAAGCACACAGGGAACCTGTCAAAGGTGGTTTCTAGCAAGAGCAGTCCTGCACATTAAAGAAGAGAATGGCTGAAGCTAATTAGATAACTACACTGAAGGAAGAGACAGTCACACACAAAAGTAAATGCCCCTGCTTTGACACCTCTATTGGCTGCTCCTTTCACTTATCAAAGATGAAAGTATCTTTGATAAGTGAAAAAGTGACAGACTTGTGGGCTGCCCCTCATAGCTATTCTCCTCCTTTATCTAAGTAATGAAATGTTTAGTGGGGGCACATGGCTGCTTAAAATAAGATGTCTATTTCCCAGCCTTCCTTGCAGGTTGGATTCAGTCATGTCACTAAGTTCTGACCGATGGAATGTAAGTAGAAATGTCATGTAGCAGTTTCCATATACCTCCTTTAGTCTCTTCTTTCCTCTTTCCTTCATCCTTCTACCTGGAAGATAAATGTGGTGGCTTAGAACTGCATTCTGGATCATGGAAATAGAGAACACACCCTCATGGTGGAAAAGCGATAAGAAACATGCATCCCTGAGGACTTGGAGAGAGCTACCTTATCAGCCCTAGATTGATTACCTCTGGGTTTTTACATAAGACAGAAACAAATTTCTATCTCATTTAAAATACTGCTATCTTATATCTCTGATACAGTCAAACCTAATTCTGTAACTGGTTCAAAAATTAACATTATAGTAAATCTGAAGTATGTACTTTTCCTTTCATCTGAATTTAAAGAGCTATATAAATGCCACATATAATTAATCACAGAAACTGCAATAGGGACAAATAAAATAAAGACTTTCTACTGCAAGAATGAGCAAAAGGAGATATTCCCAGATATACAGAAGTAATCAGCAATTCAATAAAAGGGCCGATATAAGGTAGGAAAAGATATACGACCCTAAAAAATAAAGAAGTATAGAAACTTTTGTACTGTTAGTAAGCTTTAGAAGGTATTGCCTTTCTAAAACAGGATCAAATTGACAACAAAAGGAAAACAATCACATAGAGAAAAGTTTCCTTAAATGATCAAAGCATACAAGTAGTGAATTTTAGAAGACAATGAAGGCAATAAACAGCAGATTTAGTACTGGAGAAATCTGGGTGTCGTGGTTACTTACCTTGTATATTCACTATTCTTCGTCAAGCTTACAACCCAATATCCTTCTGTCCAACATTTGACTTTACCTTTTTCACTAAGAATATTAAGTCTATTAGGTATGAAATCTCTCAAACTTTTCTCTATACACCTATACTTCATCTCTATGTGCTTGCACTCTCGCCCCAAAACCTTCCAATCTAAGAGGGAGATAGACATTTTCCCATTTGAAGACCATTTTGAATCTCTACTCTTGATCATCTCCCTTTCTGATTTCTGTAAGATTAGCAACTGTTCTTCCTCTCTCTCCTGTATTATTAATCCTTTCATTCTTTGCCGAGTCCTTTTGTGCAGATCATAAATACAGTCATGTGTGGCATAAAGACATTTAGGCCAGTGACGGACCCATATATGATGGTGAAATATCATATGGCTTAGGTGAGTAGTAGACTATACCATCTAGATTTGTGTAAGTGTACTTTATGAGTTTGCACAATGACTAAATCACCTAACAACACATTTCTCAGAAATATGAGGTTAATTAATTCCATGAACTCACCCTAGAAAAAGTGCTACATACCTCATTGCTGACTATAGTTCACAAACTTGCCCCCATGCGCTTACATTGGCAGCACTGTACAAACAACTAGATAAAGTGTCATAACCTTGTCAAGGTTATGATTCTTTACTGAACTTAATTGTCAGATTCTGGGTATGTCAACAGCCATGATGACCATTCTAGAAAGAGTTCCAAAATAACTTTGCAGGGTGGTCTAGGTGCTGGTGTCAGTGCACAGCTTCCCAAGGGGAGTGCTTTGAAGGTGACCATAGTGATACTCAGCAATGAGGTGTGTAGTACATTTTCTAGGATGAGTTCACAAAATTAATTGTCCAACCTCATATATCCCCATTGTTAAGTGGCACATAACTGTGTGTTCAAATCACCTAACTTTTTTAAAATCCTGCAATTCTTCATCCTCCACCAGTATCACATCACCTATCATCTCCTGTCCCAGACACAGTCCCCAAAAGAATAAGCAACACTCATTACCTCTATTTTCTCACTTTTCAAGCACTGTTTTTTAAACAAATTTTTAAAATAAGTTGGTTTTCCTTGTTATAAAACAGTACATGTTAATTGTAGAAATTTTGAAAAATGTAGTAAGATACTTAAAATTAAAATCATCCATAGATCACAATTCAGTGACAATTACTGTGACTATTTTGGATATTTTTTTCTATTTATCTAGTCTTTATATAGCAAAATATAAAATTAAATCCCATGGCATTTATTGTTTTGTAGGCTTTTTCTCACTTTATATAATATCTTGTAATTTTTATACATCATCAAATTTTCTTTAAAAACATATTAATTCAAATAATAACATGTATGTGGGTGTTCATAGCAGCACTATTCACAATAGCCAAAAGGTATAAACAACCCAAGTATCTATCAGTTGATAAATCCAAAATGTGGAATAACCATACGGTATATTATTCCGCCACAAAAAGGAATGAAATACTGATACATGCCACTACATGGACAAATCTTAAAAATGTTATGTTAAATAAAAGAAGCCAGGCACAAAATGCTACAGTGATTTTATATATATATATATATATATATATATATATATATTATATATATATAATATATATAATATATATATATGAAATGTCCAGAATAGACAAATCCATGTATCCAGAGAGTAGATTAGTGGTTGCCAGGGGCTGGGGTGGGGGTGGGGTAATGAGAAGTAACCACTTAATGGGTAAGGGGTTTCCTTGGGTGATGAAAATATTCTGGGACTAGGTAATGGTGATGGTAGCATGACATTGTGAAGGTACTGACTGCCATTGAATTGTACACCTTATAATGGTTAGAATAATAATTTTAAAGTTACATGTATTTTACCACAACAAAATAAAAAGGTATTCAATAGTTGCAAAAGATTAACTGGTATCACCATGCCATAATTTAAATATCCCTCTGTTGCCTAATATTTAAGTTAGTTTGAATTTTGCACATTACAAAAGTTATATTATCATTAATTGGACATAGACTATGATAGTGGCAGTTGGTTTGATAGATATTTTTATTAAATTAAGGAGTATTAATCTATGGTTAGTACTCCAGACATTTTAATTAGAAATAAGTGCTGAATTTAATCAAGCACCATTTGGACATCCATTGAGATAATGATGCTTTTTTTTTACTTAACCTTTTGTCATCTTATATTGTATTTGTACATTTTCTGAGAGCAAACTGCTCTTGCATTTGTTACACATTTTACCTGATCAAAATGGACTATTGAAATCTGCATACTAGCATTTTATTTTGGATTCTTCCACCCATATTCAGCTTCTACAGCAATACATCTTGTGTCTTAGAATATCTGCAGAACATCAACTACATTTGGAAAACATTTGGTTAATTGCATTTAACAGAGTTTCTTTATTACGAAGTGTGGGCAGCATTTAAGCCAGAAGCCAGGTCCCTGGAGAAAACGGGCTTAGCCAGGCTGCCTATGTACATGGAATCCGAGGTTCAGGGGTCCTGCAGGGCTGCCCGGAGCGTGGTGGACAAGGACACACTCAGGACGTGCGTTCTGGCTGGCTGGGGGCAGGAGGAGAGCAGCACGGCCTGCGGGGCTGAGGGATCTACAGTTGTTGACTCAGGAGGAAAGGACAGGGTGGGGAGTGGGGGGCAACACTGTTTCTCAATTAAGAAGTTACAGCCCTGTTGTTCTTGGGATACAATATAAACCCGCAGCAGACCTGAGGGTCTCTGTGTCTCCATCAGAGCACAGGGAAGCACCAGGTCCCAGCTCTGCTGTCTGTTATGTGTGCGTGTGTGTCGGTGTGTTTCTTTTTTTTGTAGTATGTGGGTATTTCCCAGGCTGGGAATCGAACCCAGGCCGCAGCGTTCGGTGTGTGTTCCTTAATTCCCGCTGGTCTTGGCAACAAAGATCCCCACAGCCTTTAGTATGCAAACGTACATTGTGAGTCTCCAGGGGGAAGATACAATATGTTAATTTTCTGCATTATCAGACCACAGGACACATTTTTCACGTCATTCCCATTACTGGAATCGTGTTCCATAATGTGGAAGTGTGTCCCATGGAGTACCATTGGGAAACTAGCTCGGCGGTTCTCAACCTGTGGGTCGTGGTCCCTTTGGGGGTCGAACGACCCTTTCACAGGGGTCGCCTAAGACCATCGGAAAACACATATCAGATAGTTACATGACGATTCGTAACAGTAGCAACATGACAGTTATGAAGTAGCAACGACAACAATTGTATGGGGGTCGCCACACCATGAGGAGCTGTATTAAGGGGTCGCGGCGTTCGGAGGGTTGAGAACCGCCGCCCTAACTGTATTTTTCTTGCGGGCTGACTTTGAGCATGTTAGCACTTTATCTCATAAGATAAATGAGGCATCTCTTCCTGTCTTAGAAACACACAAACTACCCACCCCCGATAGGATTTTCCAGACTTTTGTTTTTTCATTGATTTTCTCACGGAACGACTGCTTACTTGTTAATTCAGGCTTTTTTCCTCCGATTGGGCAGTTTTGATTTTAATCTGCATTATTTTCTTCTGTATCAGTTCGAATCCTGTCAGGAAAGTGGAAACTCTAAGGCTGAACGTTTACCTTAAGGACCTAGTTAAACAAGCATTCAAAGACCTAAAGGGCAAAAGGAGACTCAGATGGCGCCGCCCTAGTAAGCACGGGAAGCTGCTGCCAGTCCCTGCGGGCACGAGGCCGTGGCTTGCAGGTTTAGAATTTGGAATCGTGGGGGAGGGCGCTCTGTAAAGTTGGGACCTGGTTTCCAAGGAGGGGCTGCTATCTGCTGCTACTGGTATCCTAGAAGGGCGATGATGAGGTGGGCTCAGGGGGTGCAGAAAGAAGCAGGAAACTGCACCCAATGTTGCTGCAATGAAGAACCATTATGAGGTGATATGCAATTGGTTACGAGGCGCAGCAAACAACAGCAGAAGCATTTCCCTTCCTCCTCCTGCAGCTTTCCAGTCCCCCTCTAATTCCTCCGAATAGACACCAGGCTAGCCACAAAGAAACGTGGCGGCTTGCAGAATCTGGTCCCAGCATCACAAAGCAGGTACAGAAGTCTCACCGGGAGCTGCGAGCTCTCCTGTTCACTTATTCTTTCCTTTACTCTTTCTTTTTTTGCTGCGTAATTTTTATTGAGATAAATTCACATGCCATAAAATTCACCCTCTTAAAGAGTGCAATTCGGTAGTTTTTAGTGTATTCACAACATTGTGAAACCATCACTACTGTCTAATTTCGGAACATTTTCATCACTCTAAAAAAGGACCTCAGACCTGTTAGCAGTTATTATACTTCTCATTCCTCATGGCCCTCAGCTTATTTCCTATCTGTCTCTGTGCTTATGTGCTTATTATGAACATTTCATATAAACAGAACCATTCAATGCATGTCCTCCTGTCCAGGTTCTCTCACTTAGCCTAATGTTTTCAAGGTTCATCCAATTTGTAGCATGTATTAGTACTTCGCTTTTTCTAGCTTGAATGATATTCCAGGATAAGACTATAGCACATTTATTTATCCATTCATCAGCTGATGGAGAGGTGGGGATGGGAGAACGGGACATTGACATGAACTGCAGGCTCCTCAGCAGTGTATCCCCTGCCTTTTTCATTCATTATTGTATTCCCAGAGGCCAGCACAATGCCAGCTACATAGTAGGTACTGAATAAATGTTTTAAATTAAAGAAATAAATGGAAATATTTCATGGTGTCCTACTTATAATAGTTGCATTAACTTAAGTGAAAATGAGTTTAACATGAGGACAAAGGGGACTTTCCCATTATCCAACTGCAGAGTGTACTGCAGAGTCTCGTAGGAACTGAAAAATTACCCATTCTTTTCCTCCACCTGTAGCCATGTGGCTCTCTCACCTTGGCTCCTTTGTTCATGTCCAATCTACTCTTCCTCATTATACTTGTAGATTAGTTTCTTCTGCCAAGGTTTAAGTTTCTTTTCTCCCCAAATTCCACTTACACAGGCTTTGGGTACCCCTGTTGGCTACCCTATATGCCTACTTCTCCAATGCCCAACATTGACAATTGACTCAGTCGCTGCCTAAATTTCAAACTCCTGGGGGAGAGACTCTAATAGGCTGAGCCTGGGCTGGTGTCGTATCTGTCTAAGCAGCTGTAACCAGGATGGAGTCATGCAGTTCTCAGAGCTCCTTCTTCTAGACAGGATTTGTAAGATGGGGCATTGTTTGGGGAGAAAATGGCAATGCAATGACATGGGTAAGCACAGAGTTAAGGGAATTGCTTTCCCTCTTTTGAGGCTTTGGGCTACAGTCCATGGTCCCATGAAAATGCCTTTACTATATATAATTCCACTATAGCTATAGAAATACCATCAAGAAGATGCTCCAATGATCCATTGTTTTCCAAGCCACTATTTCAAATGCATGCTAGCCTCAAGGAAGGGGATCAGGCTATAAGGTTAACCACTCAGTTATGACCATACTGTGCAAGCTTACCTGCTCATCTAATAATTAGCATCACCTTTCAGTTACCCATGGGCACTCTCAGGCTAACCATTACCACCCATAGTCAGCCAATGATCAAGATCAGAGCTCCTCCCCGATGAAGAAGTGCAAATAGCAATCCCCTTTCTAAACTTCCCGGGACTCTCAAGCTTCTAGCAACATGCATAGAAGCATGTAGGTACCAGTGTGTGAATTTGGACTAATCAGCTGTGTTGAGGCAAGAAAGAAAATGGCAGCTTTCAGTAGAGTACCCACCCGAGGGTGATGGTCTAGAAGGACCTTCAGACTTGTCAAGGGTCCCGTAGCAGCCCAAAGGGGCCAAGACTACCTCCCATGTCCCATCTAATCCTTGAGGAGTTGCTTACAACAGATGAGTTAATCATTTTTTACCATTTGGGCCACGTGCCACAGTTTAACACATTTCAAATTACAAAGTTAGAACTACAAAATCAATAACCAAACTATTGTACATTTTAGTACTTGCTTCTACATATCATTCTGATAACAGTGGATCAAAGTTCAAGTTGAATGTTTTAAAAAACAACTTGCATTTTTCTCATTCTGGTATTCTGCACTGTTTTAATTAGTGTGAGAATAGAACCCCCAAAAGTCATAATGTGGACTGAAGTTTTACAAAATGATACATTAGTGAAAGGCCTCAGTGTCGTATTTATATTTTATGAGTTTCCAAAATGTCTATAACCTATTATTTAGTTTCTAATGACTTAGTCATTCAGGGATGGAGTTAAGTCCTGAAAAAAAAAACCAAAACATAAATTCCAGTTCTTGCCTCAAAATACTTCTTTTCAAAAAATTACTTTTTGAGTCTTTAAAGGTCCAGCCTGCTGGCTAACTAAGAAAGTGCCTGGGTTGATTGACAGTATCTGTCAGAGGCAATGAACTCCACTTCTATGTCGTCTTTATGCTGGTGTGTCAAGTTGTTCAACTGTGACCCTTTCGTCTGTTCCAGCTAATCTGAAAGTCATTTAGCCCCGCTTCCCCATTCATTGGAAATCCAGCACGTTCTCCTGTTGACACACATATGCAAAGTTGTCTGCTGTCAGCAACCTACGGGTTTTTCTGAAAACTCTCACTTACAACATCTGTATAAACAGTTACACCACAGAAAACCCATTGGTTAGCTATTGCTGCTTCCCTAACTTTGACCGGGCATTTAGAAGTTTGCCTCCCCAAGTTAATTTTTTTTTTTTTTTTTTTAACGTGGGTGGCTCCCTGGCTGGGAATCGAACCCAGGCCGCAGCACTGAGAGGCCGAAGCCACTATGCCACCAGGGAACTCCCTTTTACATTTTTTTTTTTTAATTTTCCTCATATTTTATTTTTTTAATAGTTTCTTTGTTTCATATTTTAGCTTGATATTTAGTTTTTGTTTGTTTGTTATGTTTTGTTTTTTTTGTTTTTTTTTTTGTATGTGGGTAGCTCCCTGGCTGGGAATCGAACCCAGGCCGCAGCACTGACAGCGCCAAAGCCTAGTCACTACACCACCAGGGAACTCCCC